>JAZHYW010019224.1:0-13305 GCA_037355805.1 Ixodes ricinus | reverse complement strand
GTACTTCGTTCGCGTACGTATTGCTGCAGCAAAGGTAGACGACCTTTTGCTATTGAAGCCATCTGTTGATGCAATGAAGGTAACGATCGCGAGTCTTCAAGATTCTGTTCGCAAATGTGAATCCATGATGAAGCTTGTTCAGCAGAACGATCAAGAAGTAAAACTACTGCGGTCAGAAGTTGGAGCGCTACAAGCCACAGTGTCCAATCAAACTTCTATGATTGAACAACTACAGACAAACCTGAACTCCACTGAACAATACAGTAGGAGGTGCAACATGGAAATTCATGGCATTCCGATCACAGATGACGAAGATGTGAAGGCAGTTATCGAAGACCTTGCCGAGAGACTGAACATCGGTAGACACCATCCTGCCGAAGTGGTGGCTTGCCACCGCCTGCGCTCGAGGCGCGAGGGGGCGGCCCCCATTTTGGTTCAGTTCTCCTCAACGTCTGTAAAAGAAAAGTGGATGAGTGCTCGGAAGAAGCTGGCCGCGCTTCCTCGGTCCGGAACCCAACAAAAAGTATATTTCAATGACAACCTTACACGAGCAAACAAGGACCTCTTCTGGCAGGCGAGAACTAAGGGCAGGGAAAAATCTTACAAATTTGTTTGGGTGAAAAATGCCACAATCTTCGCGAAAAAGGACGAAAACGCATCACTGGTGAGGATCGCTAGCGCTAGAGACTTGGAAAAAATAGTGTAGAAATGGAAGACACAATATTGAGCGCTGATTTTCCTTCGTTTCTTGACTCCTTTCCACCTAGTGCTAGCGCACTTACCGTTTTACATGTAAATATCAGAAGTATTAGGAAATACTGGAATGAGTTTCAACTAGTTGTGCATGCACTTGAAAATACTGTCGACGTTTTTGTCTTAACAGAGATAAACGTTCGAGACGTTGGAATTTCGCGCGGTCAGTTTTCTTTTCCCGATTTTGAGGCGTTCTTTCTGACGCGTAGTGCATCTAGGGGAGGAGGGATAGCGGTGTATGTTAAAAAATCTTGGTTAGCAGTGGAGTTGGGGGTATCGTTTAACTATGCAGAGTGTCTAGCTTTGAAACTCAGTAAAGGTGATTTTGTTATTTCCTTTTTGGCCTTTTATCGACCCCCATCGGAAAATGTTTCTAACTATTTAGATGAACTCAATATGACTCTAGGAAACATGGTGCCTACGGATAATTTGTGTCTTGTAGGGGATCTGAACATTGATATCTTGAAGCCATCGATATCTGTTGTCTGCAATTACTTAAATATTCTTGCAAGTCATGGTATTGAAAACCTTATTAACATCCCTACCAGAGAAGAATATATGTCTGGCAACCTCGTTATATCATGCATTGATCATATTAACATTAGAAATTCAGGGGTACCTGTAGAGTCAGCCGTTATCGCACAGAAATTAGCGGACCATTATTTCGTGGCCTGTCGAATTAATTTCGCTGTCGCTCCTGAGAAGGTAGAACAACCCAAACAAGTAAACATTGTCGATTCACGTCGTCTTGACAGTCTAATTTCCACTTATGACTGGAATGCATTAATCGAGAACAATGATTATCACGGTGCCTACTTAAATCTTTGTGAAATTCTTTTGAACTTTAGAGATCAAAGCACAAAACATGTTACGATAAGAAAACGGCGGAAAAATCATCCTTGGCTAACGTCAAATGTTCTTTCTGCAATCAAAGAAAAAGATACTTTATGGGCACGATGTCGTCGTTCCCCTGAAAACCAAGAGCTAAGGTTACAGTACCAAAGCCTTAGAAATCGTGTAAATGCCCTTGTACGTTCTAAGAAGCGCCAACACTTTAATGATAAGTTTTTCCGCTCCCGACATGACGTTGCAAAAACTTGGTCCCTGGTTAACGAAGTGAAGGGGTGCTCGTCTAAATCGTCGATCGATGACACGATTAGAAAAAACTTCGGCGCACATGTGTCATCTATAACTGATAAATTTAATCGCTTCTTTGCTTCAGTCTCGGGTGTAGCGCGTGACGAAACCGTGACTCCGACTAATCTAGAGTGTCCTTCTTTACACTCTGCATTTTTACCGAACCTGACAATCGAAGAGCTACGCTTGATTTTGTTTAGCTTTAAACCCAATAAGGCGCCCGGCTCAGATAATATTCGTCTCTGCGACTTACGACGTAATTTTGAAGCGCTGAGCACAGTTTTGTTGTACATCATAAACGGGGTTATAAATTCTAGTATCATTCCCGGTGGCCTGAAAAGTGCCATTGTTCGGCCCCTTTACAAAGGTGGTGCTCGTGATAGCGTTGAAAGTTATAGGCCTATCTCGATTTTACCATGTTTAGCATTAGTACTAGAAAAGCATATTTTGAGAACAATGACCGCGTTTCTTGGAAAGTTTAATATGCTATCGCCGTGTCAGTACGGCTTTGTTGCGGGACGTGGAACAGATTCTTTACTCGAAGAACTCGTGGACACCCTGCATGAAACTTTTGAAAATAACAAATATGCCTGTGCCCTCTTTCTGGATGTATCGAAGGCATTTGACTCCATTAGCCATAAGATACTAATGAAAAAAATATTCGACTATGGTTTCAGGGGACCATTTTTTTCTTTACTCAAAGACTTTTAACGAACCGCACACAGGAAGTTTCAGTGTGTGATTTCAGGAGTGCCAAAGTGCTCTTGAAAGCTGGTGTACCGCAGGGCTCTGTTTTAGCCCCACTTTTGTTTAATTTATATGTCAATGACCTTTCTAAAACTATATCCGGATGCGAAATATATCAGTACGCTGACGATACGCTGCTAGTATCTAGGCATTTAAATCTGAGCAGTGCGACTGCATCATTGCAAGAGAATTCGACTCAAGTTATGGACTGGTTCGAAGCCAATCTTATTAAAATAAATGTTCACAAAACAAAACTTATCTGTTTTAGTAGTCCGTCGAAACGCAAACGCCTTGATATTCCTTTTATATTGCACTCGTCGAAATGCACTCACTGCTCCTGTACGCCTCTTGAATATGTAAACACAACAAAGTACTTAGGCATTTTCTTTGATAGCGATTTATCGTGGAATTCACACCTCAGCTACATAGCCAAAAAGTTAAGGAGTGTATCTTGTATGTTATATACTACAAAAACGTTTTTACCGCTGTCTGTCCGAAAGATGATAGTCAATGCCTTAGCCTACGGCCTGTTACGTTACGGAATTACTATATATGCGAATTGTTCCATGCTCTGGTATCACAAAATAGATAGCATCTTGAAAAGTATTTTAAAAAGCGTAGCGTACACCTCTTTTGATCTGCCAAGTGAAGAGTTGTTTTCTTCGTTGTGTCTCCCGCGTTTTTCAGCACTTTATAAAAGATGTGTAATTGACAAACACTATTGGCACAGCCCTTTCAAAACGCCCCGTGTTCTGCAGCGCAACTTAAGGGAAAGTGAACGATTTTTCATTCCTCGTGTATACACAAAATATGGAAAACGTATGCGCTCTTTCTATGTCCCCGAACTTTTCAATACGTTGTCAGAGTCATTCTTTGAACTCAGGTCAAAGCGTCAGTTGAAAAAACAACTAAAAACAATTTGCTAAATATCCTGCTTCTGAACATGTCCTTTTTGTGCATCTTGTGTTTGTTTTTTGTTTTTTTTTGCTTTCACATTTCCCAGTTTTTGAATAGAAGATTTTTTTGTGGTCAAAGAGTGTATTCCGTGGCCATCCGTTCTTAATCACCTTTGGGGTATTTATTGTGGTGTATGATTACATGTCAGTAATTTTTTTTTTAAAGTTATGTATGCATAGTTCTTGGAATTGTTTTTTTAAGTGTTTTGTTTGTTTGTTTTTTCATCACGTGTCAGAATTTGATTTTCTTCACGCCGCTGCTGGGTCTAGTCCTACAAGCCTCTTTTGGCTTTCGACGGACCCGCATTCTTGTATGTTGTTATGAAATACGTGAAATAAAATTATTATTATTATTATTATTATTATTATTATTAATATTATTATTATTATTATTATTATTATTATTATTATTATTATTATTATTAATATTATTATTATTATTATTATTATACTCAAGGTGTCGTTCACACCTTGAGTATGCATCTGTTGTGTGGGGTGGGACGTGCCACTCTAATCTATTGCGGATTTCTCGTGTACAAGCGAAATTCGTATCTATTTTTAAACACCGTTTCAACTTTGCAAAAGCAGTTGATGACGTGCATTGTTCACCCATTCGACTGCAAGACTTGCAGGGACGCCGAAACACTGCGGAGCTGCTCTTTCTTTATAAATGTATACATGGTCAAATAGATAGCTCCGACATCCTGCATCAGGTTTCTCTGCACGTACCGCGAGTGACGACAAGAAAACGTCAACCTTCTATCTGTCATCTAGAGTTAATACACTTGATCCAGTATCTCGTGCGGAACTCCTTTATAATAACTCTTCTCTTAATCTCGATATATTTCTTGACAACTTTTCCGATTTTGTTAAATCTGTGCGGAAGCTCTTTTGTGACTTTTGATGAACTTCCTGAATCAACTGCCGGGTTTCCATATGTATTTCTATGACTTGTTGATTTCTGTTCCTATTTGTACGGAGCTGTATGTGTAGTGTTCAGACGTTCGCGTCTGTTTGCGTCCAAGTGAAGCATCCATATGTATTGGAACAATTTTTTTCGTGTCTTCATTTCTATGTGCAATTTTGTGCACTTTTTTGTTTTGTTTTTTCTGTACAATTTTGTGTACACAGTTCTCGCGTCTTCTTTTTTGTAGAATTTTATGTAAAACTGTCTTCCGTGGTTTTTTTTTTTTCCTTTTTGTGTGTGTGTGTGTGTTTTTGTTCTTTTTTACGTGCGCCAGCACCAAAACCGCAAGGTTGTTCCTGGGCACAAATAAAAACTATTCTTGATTCTTGATTCTTGATTCTTGATTCTTGATTATTATTATTATTATTATTATTATTATTATTATTATTGCCTGCTATCAGTATGCTGACGACACTCTGCTGATATCTCGGCATATCAATTTTGCGAGCGCCCTTGACATTTTACAAGTCAATGCTAATAAAGCAATGGATTGGTACTCTATGAATCTTTTAAAAGTAAATGTGGATAAAACAAAATTGATGTGTTTTCGAAATCCGCTGAAACACGGTTTCGTGGACAAGCCGTTTTTTCTTCATGGTATATTGTGCGACCCTTGTACTTGTGTCCCTGTTAAGTGGGTGGAGACCACTAAATACATGGGAATTCTTTTTGACCACGACATGTCTTGGAATAATCAGTTAGCATATATATGTAGAGTGTTACGAAAAGTGGCCTGTCTGCTTTATAATATTAGAATCTTTGTTCCTCTTCATGTTCGAAAAATTTTGGTTTATGCCCTGGCATACAGTGTACTTAGGTACGGGATTACGGTGTTTGCGCACAGTAGTGGACAGTGGCATGCTAAAGTGAACACCCTGTTGAAAAGTGTTTTGAAAAGTGTGGCGTACAATTCAATTTTCACAGACAGCACGAACATTTTCAGTGACCTTGAGATGCCGAATTTTTCCTCTCTACTCCGACAAACAGTGATACTTCGTTATTTTTGGACGAATCGGTTTAAGATTTTGCACGATCCGTCTCGCACGCTAAGGAAAACAACCCGTTTTAAACGGCCTCGTTGCTTCACGAGGTATGGGATGAGAACCCGTGATTACTATGTTCCGGATATTTTCAATGATCTTCCTGAAGGTGTTTTCTCTTTTGACTCTAAAACTAAGGTTAAAAAATGGCTCCGTTCTTTTATGGTCGATTCAGTGTAGGTAGTCATGAGTGTGTATGAGACCAGAGTGTTAGATACGTAGGTTAGGTGTGTGTGTGTGTGTTTTTTTCTCTTCTTTCTTTTCTGTCTTTTTTTTCTTGTCTTTTGTTTTGTTTTTTCTTTTCTTTTGCGCTATTGATACCATGCTGTTGGTGAGTTTGAAGGGTTCCAGTCACACAAGCCATTTAGGCTTTGACTGACCCGATTTTTTACTGTAATATGGTTGCAAATAAAAATTATTATTATTATTATTATTATTATTATTATTATTATTATTATTATTATTATTATTATTATTATTATTATTATTATTATTATTATTATTATTATTATTATTATTAAAAAGCCTCTCTACCGCCACCGCAACGAATAAATACATGCCTTGATGGAAGAGAAGTCCTAAAGCATTGCGACGTTTTTTTCCTGGCGGACATCCGCGATAGCTTGAAGCACAGGGTGTCACAAAAGAAAGTTGCACGGTCTTTTACTGCTAAAAAATACGCTAAAGGCATTGTCGAACGCTCATTCCGCCGCCAGAGGTAGCGCCAGAGGTCACAACAAGATGCCAAAGTTTCAGCCCGATCCGATAACTTAATCAAAAGTTATAACTGATTTTCTGGAAAATTCAATGGGAAAATGGCGGCTGACGGAGTTTTCGAATACATGGGGCTCTATGGCACCAGAAACCGAAAACGGGCAAAACTGAGCTCCATTTTTCCATTGAAATTTTCAGAAAATTACTTATAACTTTTGAATAAGGCATCGGATCGGGCTGAAAACTTTGGCATCTGGTTGTGACCTTTAGCGCTACCTTTGGGCGGAGAATGAGCGTTCGGCAATGCATAGTTTATTTTTAGCAGTAAAAAACCCTGTAAATTTTTTTTTGCGACACCCTGTACTTCCGTTTTTACTTGGGTCTGCCCGGATCTTGCTAAACACGAGTATTCACCGTCTTCGAAGGCGTAGAAGACATGGATGTTGTCTGCCCGAAACGAGCCCTGTTTCGCCTCATTTCCTGTTTTAAACGTTACGATTTTTAGTGTTGCCGGTAACTTAAAGCGGTACGGAAACAAACTTTTAGGGCTCAATTTATTGCTTAGCAATATACCACGTCGCATCAGAACCTGCTAAACATCAGTCTTTCGCATCTAAACGCAAGAAAAGTAATTTTAAAACGAATTCGAATCCGCGATTCGGGGCCGAAACGTTTTTGGGGGATCGTGACATGTATCTCTCCCGCAATGGCGCTATCCTCGGCAGTGCACCGTACTCATGTAGATACCCTAGCCACGAACGCAGTGACGCAATCGCGCTGCTTTGCGCGACGCGCTATTGTTTTGGTACATTCGAGTGGTTTCTTTGTTCATTCAGCACGTTTGCGTGCAGGATGCTCGCTAACACGAAAGGGCTGTTGCCGCAGAAGGCTGCCGCTACAGCGTGCTGGACAGCGAGACGCCCACCCACGGAACTCCAAATGATGAGAAATTCCGAGGCGTGTTGATCAGTCTCGCGGTGTACGGCGTCTCTGGGGCGCCGGTGAAAACCGATCGCCCGTAAGGTGGCTATTTTTGCGATGAGAACTATAGCGCTCTGTTGTTTTATTTCACCCTCCTCGGGAGTCTGGGTCTTCCTACCAAGATTATTCGGTTGCTACCAGGGGTTGTGCCAACTATTCTTTTTCCGAGAAAAGAAAATCAGGACAGCCCAGCGAACCGCCCGAAAAGCGAAGCAAACTGGTAAGTGAGCACGCTCTTAATTAAACATCTAATAGAGCGTACCTCCAAGTTGGCCAATCATTATTAAATGTTAGGCATTTTTTGGCGACCCCGTCCTCCTTCAGATGTGGTCGGGCGGACAGTCGGTCTGTCGAATGGTTCGTACGGTTCTATCCCGAATCGCCTGTCCGTTACCATGTGCGGGAGTGACTACTCGTCCTCGCCGACATCTTGCGAGTCTCCATGGTAGTCGAAATCCTCGTCCTCTCGAGTTCCTAGATCATGGCGAAGCGCACTGCGAACTACAAGGACCAGAATGAATACGCGAGAACGGTCATCGCGCAGCGGTGCTCCGCGTTTCAAACACTCTGAAACACGAGATAGTAACACGCAAAAGCCCCCGCGTGGTGGAGCTTCATAATCAGGTCAGCCCTTGGCTGTGCTGCGGAGCCTGACGTCACGATTACGACGGCGTTCCCATGACGCATCGCACGCCTCGATGGCCGATTTCAAAGCGCGTGCTAGAATCGGACGCTTGAAACGAAAATTATAGAAACCCGCTCAAAATACGAAAGTGCATTTGCCATTTACAGGTATCAGAGGTCATATTTCACTCATTTCGGAAAGGTTTCCGCATATTTTTATTTTCGTTTCCGTAACCCTTTAGAGAGTTTGCGAGTAACCCAAGGCGGAGAACGGTGAGGGGGGGGGGGACAGAGAGAAAGAAGGAGATGAAATAAGAAAGCCGGACCCACGGAATCTGCAGGCAATAAGAGACCGCGGAAAATCAACACCCCCCCCCCCCCCCCCCTTCTTTGCGGACGATGGTATGTGGAGGTTTTATATTATAAATTCTGGGACCCCTCGCACCAGTCAATATGTGACAAGAAATGTATCCAAATACCTAAGCTTGGCAAAGTATCGCTATAAAATCGATACATCGTAAAAATATTTCGCAATTGAGATAAGAATACAGTACTTAATAAAATATATCTCGGTAGAGTGATACATATACTCAAAAGTACATCTAAGATACTCTCTTGATACTGCCCAGCCCTGAAGTACACTAAGTAAAAAAAATATTCTAATGAACACTGGTAATAAAAAAAATCCCTTCGGTCAATGTTTCTTTTGACTAATGTCGTGCACGTAATCCACCTCGTGGTTTTTTATAACAGCCATCCAAGCTAAGAATTATCCTTGATTAAAGTGTTGGTTTTTAAGTAAAAACGACTCAAAACCAAAATAGAACTTTTTTTTGTTTTGGCGGCGTTTGGCAATTTTTTGCGAGATGAATTACAGAGTTTAAGTAATTTATTATTCACAATTTGCTGAAAAGTTATATCTAATATTCAACGCAGCAATTATTGGTTGCAAGAAACGTGATCTAAAGCCCCAGCTTGTCTGTCACGCATATTTTTCTATTCTGAACTTAAATGCAACAAATTTGCGCCGAGGACACCGGACACAAAGCTGAGGCTTGACTTGTCCCGGTGTCCCTGTCCGTACTATCGCGAACAGTATGAGCGGGAACGTCGGAGCGCGGGGCCTTCGATACATGCTCCGTTACCTCGTGGCTGATAAAACTGTGGGGTGTAGAGGGGAATGCGAGAGTGTGCGCCGACTCCGAGGTGCACAACATTGCAGCATTTCCTCTCCACTACGCTGTTTGATCAGCCTCGACGTAGCGCAGCATGTATTGAAGGCCCTGCGCTCCGGTGTTCCTGTTCATACTGTTCACAATAGCACAGAACATAGAAGAAAGAAATTGAAACAGCGACACGCTTTACTTAAAAATAAGGCACGATAAATGAGAAGCCCAAATCATCAGGTATACATTTAATTATAATGCAATTAAATGCAAAGGTGCAAACGAGCTGACAAGAATGATGAAAATAATCCCTGGAGAAGGGAACAAGTGGGACAAAGGACCTAGCTGTGTTTGGAGATTTGTGTTTGTCCTTTGTCCCTCTTGTTCCCATTCTCCAGGGATTATTTTCATCATCGGTATACGTTTTCTTAAAGTGTGAAAGTGTGAAAGTTTATTGGGATTTTCACAGGCCAAGCCCGGTAGGGAGGCTGTGGCAAAAGGCACTTCTGCCTGACTGGGCCTCTACCCCCGCAGTTTACAGAAGTCCAAAAGGTGGCACAGTATACAGCTTTGCAGCACTCGTTTTTGCTTTAATATACATGCCTGTCTGTAGAAAAATACAATAATTGCAACACATTAAACTAAACAATTATTTATACCACATAATAAACAAAAAATACTCAGCAGTTTTCGTATTCACATGTCCTGTGAAGGACCAAAGGTAACAATTAAAAAAAAATTCTACAACGCGTCACAGATCTTTCTTTATCAGTACTATTTGTTTAATCTCTTTCTTTTATTCATAAAATGACTGAGTAAAATCAGTGTAATCTTCCACAGGGTTTAGTAATGGAGGAAACTGATAATCAATTCTGTTTTCCATTGCTTGTACGCACCTTTAGGAGCTCTACGTTGACTATTTCTCAACAGATAAAGTTGTGAAGCAGGTTCATCCACTCGGTAGAGTTTGTTTTTTGTGTACTGTCTGCATAAGTTTGAAATTGTAGATTTGATTTGGTTTGAGCATGTTATACTTAGTAAAACAAGGACTGCTATGAAATTCGCGAATATTGCCATGGTAGTTTTCCAGAATTCGCAGAACCTTATCCCCCCTCCTCCCTCCTTCTCCCCCTCCCTCCTCCCTCGTGACGTCACTCATGACCCTAGTGACCCTCGTGACGTCACTCGTAAGGCCTCGTGAAGGTCTGGCGACCTTCGTCGTGACCTTCATGAGTGATCATTGTGACGCCACTCGTGACCTAGTGACGTCATGTGACGTCACGTGTGACGTAATTATGGGAACCGTTCTATAATGCAACGCGCGAGTTACCCCGACGGCGACGGTGCTCAAGCCGGGAACGGGCGCCTAGAGCTGCGCTCTGAAAGAAAACCGACGATCAGTATTCACAGTGCGTCGGGTAGGAATTGGGGGAGAGGGGGCTTCAAGAAGGTTCTGGCAGAGCCGTCTATAGAGAGGGTTTGGTCAATGAGAGGAGCGAGCAGAGCCAGGGCGTGCACCAGGCGCAGATAGAGGGCTTGGTATGCTCTCTTGACCAATCAGAAGCCGAAAAGAATCCCCTAGCGGTGGCAGCAAGAAACAGTTTTAATAAAAAAATACGTGGTCGTAATAAGCGCGTAAGAGATAAATGTTTTAACTCTTTACGGCTGAAAATAGGGTGAACGTGATGTTTCGATACTGATCATGCACAAAGTTGTAAGAAACGAATGTGCCGCTCAAACTCTGTTTTGCTTGAACAGAGTAGTGACCGCTCGGACGGCAGATTCCCGGCCCTCGGCGCCTCGCGTAGGGATTATGTCGATCGTTCCTCTAGTCGCGCTCTTCCACCATGATTTTGGATGACCTTGATTGAAACTACCACGTGCACCATATTTTCAGTCACCACGAGCTATTCCGACGCACCTATTAATTGCATTTCTCGCGACCACCGCCAGGGTATTGTTTCCGGCTTCTGGTTGGCCACAGTCGAATTTCTAGAAGACGCCCTGGAACACGCCCAGCACGCTTTCGGCCACTGGCGTCTCCTCATTTGACTCGCACACTTCCCAAGGATTGGCCAAACTCTCTCGTATATACGGCTCTGGGCTTTGATAACATGATCTAGCAAAATATTTTAAAGTTTGCTATAGACGCTTGCAAGTACGGCCTCTAGGCGCTGCCAGCTTGCTGCTGGTGTGGGCAGATCGTCTGATAGTCAAGCATTGCTGAGGCTGTGGGTACCATACCTCGGCAAACCTCACTCATGAGGGTTCTCACTACCCTCAGTCACGCTCGTCTTCACAGGTGAGGTGAGGGTGAGTTAGTTTCTGAACCAGGAAAATTCATGAGATGTGAGGGTGAGTAAGGGCCATGAGGGCTGCGAGGATTGTGAGTGTGTAAGGGGTATGAGCGCGTGAGGGACGTGAGGGCGGTGAGTGCATGAGGGGCGTGAGGGCCATCAGTGCGTGAGGGGCGGTGATGGCCGTGAGGGCGGTGAGTGCGTGAGGGCGGTGAGTGAGGGTCGTGAGGGCCGTGAGTGCGTGAGGGTCGTGAGGGGCCATGAGTACGTGAGGGCGATGAGTGCGTGAGGGGCGTGAGGGCCGTGAGGTTCAGGGAGGGTGAGTGAAGGGCTGGAAATGAGTGTGACTATGAGGATGAGGGTGAGTGAGGGGCTGAAGGGGAGTGCAGCTGTGAGGGTGAGGGTGAGTGAGGGGCTTAGGTGAGTGTGGCTGTGAGGGTGAGGGTGAATGTGAGTGAGGGAGACCTGAAATGCCGACCTCTGTGGGTACGTCTTACCAATGGAGGTAGTAAGCTTCTGGAGGTGGCATGAAGTAACCAGGGTGAAGCAGGGGAGACTTCTGATTTGGAGGGACACGCGCCCAAGGATGACCAAAACCAAAAGACGCTATTGGACGGAAGGACAGCTGATTTGTCGCCAACAGCGGTTTTGACTGCGTTTTGGACTCCTCGGGGCGTTCTCGCCGACCGCGTCCTCCACTTCCGGCTTCACTTGGGATTTTCTTGTTTGGCTGGCTTGAGCCTGTATGTCGCCTCCCTTTTTCCTACGTCCATGGCCTCAGAAATGCTTGACTATATCAGACGATCTACCCACAGCAGCAGCAAGATGGCGGCGCGCAGAGGCCGTACTTGCAAACGTCTAGACCAGCGTCTACTGTGTTCTATGGGCGCCGCCGCCGTACTTGTATATGCTGACGCCATGACACAGTAGGGTGGCTGCGCCTTTTCGCAAGACTCCGTTTTGTGTTTAGAGACTTTCGCACATATAGTGCAAGAACGTCAGAATACCGTAGTCACGAAGCTCCAAGAACAACACCAACGCCGAGGAATGCTGTAAAAAGCAAAAATCTCGTTTTATGCGCAGCCCGTCTCTTCACGAGAGCCTGTCTTTGACATTATTATTTCCAATTTTCATCGCAGGGGACCAGGATTTCGGACACTGGTCTAATCCCCGGTTCACATTAGGTCAGATGGCAGCCCCCGCTACAATCCAGTGAATTCTATCAAGCAGCACGAAAAGTGCGTCGCCACGTCGCTTATCGTCTCTTTGTGTTTGCTTTCACCAACTAATAAAATCACGCAAAAAGAAACGCATTATCGTGGGGCATTTAATATGCGTTATCGGTCTCGTTGGTGATTCCAGAAGCTCAAGGACGATGAGTGCCGTGTTGATGCCCTTTTGTCTCTGCTTGATTGGTTGTGTCAGACCGTAACTTCGGCTGCGGTCACAAGGACCTTCCAAAGCTCGCCTTCTGCGCGCTGCCATCTCTTTCTGCTGAGGAACGCCTTGTGCGCATGCGCTGTTGCTCTGCCGTGTAGTATATGAGACGCTGCGAATGCTTCCACAGCACGGTGGTTCAGCATTTTTCGCTCGAGGTTGATGCAAGCGATGGGAAAGGTCTCTATAGAGTGATTGTTCACATTACGAGAGTAATATACCTGTTAGTAATTTTATAACGTCATCGTATAAGTTTTGAGAAGTCTGAGTCACCTTTCTTTGAACTCCCGTAAAAAAAAATTACACTGCCATGTTTCGAATGAACAACATTCAGAGATCATTATAGTAAATAATTCGCGTGTAATCAAATAAAAAAATGGGTAGTAGCAAAAATCTAGCAGAACCCATCCTTTGGGAATGATTATCTACGTTAAGGCCACGGTCCCACTGAATGTGGTGGAATAGTTACTTTTGGCAGGTCATTAC
>JAZHYW010019223.1:12500-18540 GCA_037355805.1 Ixodes ricinus | reverse complement strand
GCTTGATGCCAAGGGACGAGCGGTGAGGCAGGCCAGGAGCGAGCTCCTGGCCTGCCTCACCCCTCAGGTCCCTGGCCACGCTCGCTTGATGCCAAGGGACGAGCGGTGAGGCAGGCCAGGAGCGAGCTCCTGGCCTGCCTCACCCCTCAGGTCCCTGGCCACGCTCGCTTGATGCCAAGGGACGAGCGGTGAGGCAGGCCAGGAGCGAGCTCCTGGCCTGCCTCACCCCTCAGGTCCCTGGCCACGCTCGCTTGATGCCAAGGGACGAGCGGTGAGGCAGGCCAGGAGCGAGCTCCTGGCCTGCCTCACCCCTCAGGTCCCTGGCCACGCTCGCTTGATGCCAAGGGACGAGCGGTGAGGCAGGCCAGGAGCGAGCTCCTGGCCTGCCTCACCCCTCAGGTCCCTGGCCACGCTCGCTTGATGCCAAGGGACTGAGCGGTGAGGCAGGCCAGGAGCAGGCTCCTGGCCTGCCTCACCCCTCAGGTCCCTGGCCACGCTCGCTTGATGCCAAGGGACGAGCGGTGAGGCAGGCCAGGAGCGAGCTCCTGGCCTGCCTCACCCCTCAGGTCCCTGGCCACGCTCGCTTGATGCCAAGGGACGAGCGGTGAGGCAGGCCAGGAGCGAGCTCCTGGCCTGCCTCACCCCTCAGGTCCCTGGCCACGCTCGCTTGATGCCAAGGGACGAGCGGTGAGGCAGGCCAGGAGCGAGCTCCTGGCCTGCCTCACCCCTCAGGTCCCTGGCCACGCTCGCTTGATGCCAAGGGACGAGCGGTGAGGCAGGCCAGGAGCGAGCTCCTGGCCTGCCTCACCCCTCAGGTCCCTGGCCACGCTCGCTTGATGCCAAGGGACGAGCGGTGAGGCAGGCCAGGAGCGAGCTCCTGGCCTGCCTCACCCCTCAGGTCCCTGGCCACGCTCGCTTGATGCCAAGGGACGAGCGGTGAGGCAGGCCAGGAGCGAGCTCCTGGCCTGCCTCACCCCTCAGGTCCCTGGCCACGCTCGCTTGATGCCAAGGGACGAGCGGTGAGGCAGGCCAGGAGCGAGCTCCTGGCCTGCCTCACCCTCAGGTCCCTGGCCACGCTCGCTTGATGCCAAGGGACGAGCGGTGAGGCAGGCCAGGAGCGAGCTCCGGCCTGCCTCACCCCTCAGGTCCCTGGCCACGCTCGCTTGATGCCAAGGGACGAGCGGTGAGGCAGGCCAGGAGCGAGCTCCTGGCCTGCCTCACCCCTCAGGTCCCTGGCCACGCTCGCTTGATGCCAAGGGACGAGCGGTGAGGCAGGCCAGGAGCGAGCTCCTGGCCTGCCTCACCCCTCAGGTCCCTGGCCACGCTCGCTTGATGCCAAGGGACGAGCGGTGAGGCAGGCCAGGAGCGAGCTCCTGGCCTGCCTCACCCCTCAGGTCCCTGGCCACGCTCGCTTGATGCCAAGGGACGAGCGGTGAGGCAGGCCAGGAGCGAGCTCCTGGCCTGCCTCACCCCTCAGGTCCCTGGCCACGCTCAGCTTGATGCCAAGGGACGAGCGGTGAGGCAGGCCAGGAGCGAGCTCCTGGCCTGCCTCACCCCTCAGGTCCCTGGCCACGCTCGCTTGATGCCAAGGGACGAGCGGTGAGGCAGGCCAGGAGCGAGCTCCTGGCCTGCCTCACCCTCAGGTCCCTGGCCACGCTCGCTTGATGCCAAGGGACGAGCGGTGAGGCAGGCCAGGAGCGAGCTCCTGGCCTGCCTCACCCCTCAGGTCCCTGGCCACGCTCGCTTGATGCCAAGGGACGAGCGGTGAGGCAGGCCAGGAGCTGAGCTCCTGGCCTGCCTCACCCTCAGGTCCCTGGCCACGCTCGCTTGATGCCAAGGGACGAGCGGTGAGGCAGGCCAGGAGCGAGCTCCTGGCCTGCCTCACCGCTCAGGTCCCTGGCCACGCTCGCTTGATGCCAAGGGACGAGCGGTGAGGCAGGCCAGGAGCGAGCTCCTGGCCTGCCTCACCGCTCAGGTCCCTGGCCACGCTCGCCTGATGCCAAGGGACGAGCGGTGAGGCAGGCCAGGAGCGAGCTCCTGGCCTGCCTCACCCCTCAGGTCCCTGGCCACGCTCGCTTGATGCCAAGGGACGAGCGGTGAGGCAGGCCAGGAGCGAGCTCCTGGCCTGCCTCACCCTCAGGTCCCTGGCCACGCTCGCTTGATGCCAAGGGACGAGCGGTGAGGCAGGCCAGGAGCGAGCTCCTGGCCTGCCTCACCCCTCAGGTCCCTGGCCACGCTCGCTTGATGCCAAGGGACGAGCGGTGAGGCAGGCCAGGAGCGAGCTCCTGGCCTGCCTCACCCCTCAGGTCCCTGGCCACGCTCGCTTGATGCCAAGGGACGAGCGGTGAGGCAGGCCAGGAGCGAGCTCCTGGCCTGCCTCACCCCTCAGGTCCCTGGCCACGCTCGCTTGATGCCAAGGGACGAGCGGTGAGGCAGGCCAGGAGCGAGCTCCTGGCCTGCCTCACCCCTCAGGTCCCTGGCCACGCTCGCTTGATGCCAAGGGACGAGCGGTGAGGCAGGCCAGGAGCGAGCTCCGGCCTGCCTCACCCCTCAGGTCCCTGGCCACGCTCGCTTGATGCCAAGGGACGAGCGGTGAGGCAGGCCAGGAGCGAGCTCCTGGCCTGCCTCACCCCTCAGGTCCCTGGCCACGCTCGCTTGATGCCAAGGGACGAGCGGTGAGGCAGGCCAGGAGCGAGCTCCTGGCCTGCCTCACCCCTCAGGTCCCTGGCCACGCTCGCTTGATGCCAAGGGACGAGCGGTGAGGCAGGCCAGGAGCGAGCTCCTGGCCTGCCTCACCCCTCAGGTCCCTGGCCACGCTCGCTTGATGCCAAGGGACGAGCGGTGAGGCAGGCCAGGAGCGAGCTCCTGGCCTGCCTCACCCCTCAGGTCCCTGGCCACGCTCGCTTGATGCCAAGGGACGAGCGGTGAGGCAGGCCAGGAGCGAGCTCCTGGCCTGCCTCACCCCTCAGGTCCCTGGCCACGCTCGCTTGATGCCAAGGGACGAGCGGTGAGGCAGGCCAGGAGCGAGCTCCTGGCCTGCCTCACCCCTCAGGTCCCTGGCCACGCTCGCTTGATGCCAAGGGACGAGCGGTGAGGCAGGCCAGGAGCGAGCTCCTGGCCTGCCTCACCCCTCAGGTCCCTGGCCACGCTCGCTTGATGCCAAGGGACGAGCGGTGAGGCAGGCCAGGAGCGAGCTCCTGGCCTGCCTCACCCCTCAGGTCCCTGGCCACGCTCGCTTGATGCCAAGGGACGAGCGGTGAGGCAGGCCAGGAGCGAGCTCCTGGCCTGCCTCACCCCTCAGGTCCCTGGCCACGCTCGCTTGATGCCAAGGGACGAGCGGTGAGGCAGGCCAGGAGCGAGCTCCTGGCCTGCCTCACCCCTCAGGTCCCTGGCCACGCTCGCTTGATGCCAAGGGACGAGCGGTGAGGCAGGCCAGGAGCGAGCTCCTGGCCTGCCTCACCCCTCAGGTCCCTGGCCACGCTCGCTTGATGCCAAGGGACGAGCGGTGAGGCAGGCCAGGAGCGAGCTCCTGGCCTGCCTCACCCCTCAGGTCCCTGGCCACGCTCGCTTGATGCCAAGGGACGAGCGGTGAGGCAGGCCAGGAGCGAGCTCCTGGCCTGCCTCACCCCTCAGGTCCCTGGCCACGCTCGGCTTGATGCCAAGGGACGAGCGGTGAGGCAGGCCAGGAGCGAGCTCCTGGCCTGCCTCACCCCTCAGGTCCCTGGCCACGCTCGCTTGATGCCAAGGGACGAGCGGTGAGGCAGGCCAGGAGCGAGCTCCTGGCCTGCCTCACCCCTCAGGTCCCTGGCCACGCTCGCTTGATGCCAAGGGACGAGCGGTGAGGCAGGCCAGGAGCGAGCTCCTGGCCTGCCTCACCCCTCAGGTCCCTGGCCACGCTCGCTTGATGCCAAGGGACGAGCGGTGAGGCAGGCCAGGAGCGAGCTCCTGGCCTGCCTCACCCCTCAGGTCCCTGGCCACGCTCGCTTGATGCCAAGGGACGAGCGGTGAGGCAGGCCAGGAGCGAGCTCCTGGCCTGCCTCACCCCTCAGGTCCCTGGCCACGCTCGCTTGATGCCAAGGGACGAGCGGTGAGGCAGGCCAGGAGCCGAGCTCCCGGCCTGCCTCACCCCTCAGGTCCCTGGCCACGCCTCGCTTGATGCCAAGGGACGAGCGGTGAGGCAGGCCAGGAGCGAGGCTCCTGGCCTGCCTCACCCCTCAGGTCCCTGGCCACGCTCGCTTGATGCCAAGGGACGAGCGGTGAGGCAGGCCAGGAGCGAGCTCCTGGCCTGCCTCACCCCTCAGGTCCCTGGCCACGCTCGCTTGATGCCAAGGGACGAGCGGTGAGGCAGGCCAGGAGCGAGCTCCTGGCCTGCCTCACCCCTCAGGTCCCTGGCCACGCTCGCTTGATGCCAAGGGACGAGCGGTGAGGCAGGCCAGGAGCGAGCTCCTGGCCTGCCTCACCCCTCAGGTCCCTGGCCACGCTCGCTTGATGCCAAGGGACGAGCGGTGAGGCAGGCCAGGAGCGAGCTCCTGGCCTGCCTCACCCCTCAGGTCCCTGGCCACGCTCGCTTGATGCCAAGGGACGAGCGGTGAGGCAGGCCAGGAGCGAGCTCCTGGCCTGCCTCACCCCTCAGGTCCCTGGCCACGCTCGCTTGATGCCAAGGGACGAGCGGTGAGGCAGGCCAGGAGCGAGCTCCTGGCCTGCCTCACCCCTCAGGTCCCTGGCCACGCTCGCTTGATGCCAAGGGACGAGCGGTGAGGCAGGCCAGGAGCGAGCTCCTGGCCTGCCTCACCCCTCAGGTCCCTGGCCACGCTCGCTTGATGCCAAGGGACGAGCGGTGAGGCAGGCCAGGAGCGAGCTCCTGGCCTGCCTCACCCCTCAGGTCCCTGGCCACGCTCGCTTGATGCCAAGGGACGAGCGGTGAGGCAGGCCAGGAGCGAGCTCCTGGCCTGCCTCACCCCTCAGGTCCCTGGCCACGCTCGCTTGATGCCAAGGGACGAGCGGTGAGGCAGGCCAGGAGCGAGCTCCTGGCCTGCCTCACCCCTCAGGTCCCTGGCCACGCTCGCTTGATGCCAAGGGACGAGCGGTGAGGCAGGCCAGGAGCGAGCTCCTGGCCTGCCTCACCCCTCAGGTCCCTGGCCACGCTCGCTTGATGCCAAGGGACGAGCGGTGAGGCAGGCCAGGAGCGAGCTCCTGGCCTGCCTCACCCCTCAGGTCCCTGGCCACGCTCGCTTGATGCCAAGGGACGAGCGGTGAGGCAGGCCAGGAGCGTAGCTCCTGGCCTGCCTCACCCCTCAGGTCCCTGGCCACGCTCGCTTGATGCCAAGGGACGAGCGGTGAGGCAGGCCAGGAGCGAGCTCCTGGCCTGCCTCACCCCTCAGGTCCCTGGCCACGCTCGCTTGATGCCAAGGGACGAGCGGTGAGGCAGGCCAGGAGCGAGCTCCTGGCCTGCCTCACCCCTCAGGTCCCTGGCCACGCTCGCTTGATGCCAAGGGACGAGCGGTGAGGCAGGCCAGGAGCGAGCTCCTGGCCTGCCTCACCCCTCAGGTCCCTGGCCACGCTCGCTTGATGCCAAGGGACGAGCGGTGAGGCAGGCCAGGAGCGAGCTCCTGGCCTGCCTCACCCCTCAGGTCCCTGGCCACGCTCGCTTGATGCCAAGGGACGAGCGGTGAGGCAGGCCAGGAGCGAGCTCCTGGCCTGCCTCACCCCTCAGGTCCCTGGCCACGCTCGCTTGATGCCAAGGGACGAGCGGTGAGGCAGGCCAGGAGCGAGCTCCTGGCCTGCCTCACCCCTCAGGTCCCTGGCCACGCTCGCTTGATGCCAAGGGACGAGCGGTGAGGCAGGCCAGGAGCGAGCTCCTGGCCTGCCTCACCCCTCAGGTCCCTGGCCACGCTCGCTTGATGCCAAGGGACGAGCGGTGAGGCAGGCCAGGAGCTGAGCTCCCGGCCCTGCCTCACCCCTCAGGTCCCTGGCCACGCTCGCCTGATGCCAAGGGACGAGCGGTGAGGCAGGCCAGGAGCGTAGCTCCTGGCCTGCCTCA
>JAZHYW010019223.1:0-10000 GCA_037355805.1 Ixodes ricinus | reverse complement strand
CGGCCTGGGCCCGACAAAAGGCGTGCTACCAGGCCCGAGCCCGGTCCGGGGGCCGGACCGGGCTCGGGCTTTCGGGCTGGCCCCGGCCCGTGCAGTGCTCTAACCAAGTGTCTTCCTGGTTGTCGGATTCCGCAGGAGCCAGGCACTGACCAGGACATCGGGAAGATGGGTCTCGGAAGCAAGGTTACTTTTCGACAAGAATTTAATTTACGTTTATTCAGGTAGCATAACAAAGCAGGAAGGCCCCATCTCGGAGAAGTTCGCTTCTTTTAAGGACACGCCCATTCCCCAAGTCGGCTCTGTAGGCTCCCCCAACCAACGCAGAAATCCAGCCCCCAACCACACACACGACCACACCGGGGAGATGAGCTGTTCCAAGGACGCCCCTTGTCTCCAGGGCAGTCCAGGGTGCCAGCGCGACGCTCTCCGGTAGATGACGCCCCCCGTCGCCTTGCCAGTTGGAGGGGTCCTCTCTGCAATTAAGACACCGCCGCCGCCGCCGATTATTCTACGCCCTTCCCGCAGGTGGTCTCTGGCGACGCGAAGAACACACGTAGAAAGGGGTAAAAGAACACCGGAGGCAGCTTGTCTGGCTCCTTGGTCTGAGCACGAAGGAACGACCGTGGACAGGAATTAGGGAAGGCTAGCCAGGCGGCTGGTTCGGTGGTCTCCAAGGCTGGGAACGGGCAAGCGTGGACGTTCCCGTAGGCAAGCTCCAAGAAGGGTAGAAGTAATCCCAGAAGTGGCTTGACTGGCTCGCTGACCTGACAACCAACGGATGACCATGGAGTAGAGATTTGGCCGAAGTGGTCGGTTCATTACAACGCTCATGCCGCGCCTCGCTAGTTTTGTGAAACCAGTAGAGTAAATCAGTTCTTCTATTAGAACCAAACAATTACGCTCGCAAAGAAAGGTAGATGAGTCACGCAATAGATATTTTGCTAAAATTCAGCACTTGATGAAGTACAATGAAGTCCCTTATGAACTTGAGTTCGCACCGCTGAATTACATGGCTGGCTACTTGGCCTTCGTTTGCAAACAAAAGGTGCAAAAGGTGACCAATTTTATTTGTAGAAATTGTCGTAATTTGAAAGTAATTAGCTGAAACATTTAGCCTAGCAAAGTAATAGAAACGTCTGAGTGAATGCAAGGAAGGCTAATGTATAGAACCCGCTAAACTTTGCAGGTGACGTGTCCTGAATGCAAGCTGCAACTTAAGGAAAATGCATCACGTGACAGAGCATATCAGTTCGTGTTTAGCGTTGACCAAGGAGGACTCAGCTATCCACGACCTGAAGCTGTCTGGCTGTGCAAGCTCGTCTGCACCTTTGTCGAGAGGGCTCTACAGTCGGCAGGGATTCGTCGTTGTGGACGGATTTGCAAGGTCCTCTCGAGCGCTGTACTTCCACACCTTATGGACTGCCCGCTGATGTGGTGCACTAACTGCAGAGACCAGTACCACAGCGAAGAGCTCTGCGAGCTCTTTTCTCAGGAAGCTCCTCAGACCTCTTTTGGCAAACTGGGCTGGCGACCTATACAGTTCTCTAGAAAATATAGTGAGGCTTTCGCGGAAGCCTCTTTCCCGAAAGGTACTTCGCTTGTGAACTATACGACTCCCTTGATCTGTTTGTGAACAATAAAGTTTATATTGCTGAAGCTATGCACGAGGACTCCGTTTCTTATCGTCCTTCAGAGGTAAATAAAAGGAACAGCTCGAGCGTGCTCCAGCGTCGGTTAAAACCTAAAATTATACAACCTAGCTATATCCAACTATAACTCCTATATCACAGTGGTAATAGAAACGAGGCAACACTTACGGGAACAATTAAACGACTATTCGCTCATACTGCCAGCTGAATGCGGCTCTAACGCGCAGCCTGCAGCTGAGTGAGCACCTCGCAGAAAAAAATCGTGTGCTTTTATTCTACACAGATTTGTCACATTATTCATGCAATCTGGCACTCCTTTCAATTGAGAGTTGCCGCTTCACGAAAAATAATCTAAACAGCCACACCGGGCCGGGTCGGGCGGACTGCTCCTCTTTCGCCGATAACGAGCGCCACGGCTGGCGCTGCGGGGTAAAGTAGAACTATCGCTCTCACCGGCGGAGTGAAGCATACGGCAGGCCGCTCCTAATGGGAGTCCTAATCGAGCGGCCGTGTGACTTCCTTCTTCAACGCTGTCGATCAGCGAACATAACTGCACGGGCTGACAATTTGTTTGTCTTCATCGTCCGCTTCCTCTTCACCGCAGATCCTGCGCAGGCGCAACAATATATAGAGGTGTGTACTAAGAATAACATTTTTAAAAATGTAAGAGACTCACCGAAAAGCTTTCACAAAATTCGACCCGCGGTTCATGATAACTTTCGTAATCTTGCCTAGAAGGTCGAACTTGTTGAATACCTTCTTTAGAGTGGTGGCAAGCCTCAAAATAGTTAAGCTTCCGTGCATACGGCGACAAGTCAAGGCAGCGACCTTTTTGACTAAAGTTGTCGGGTCCAGCCAAAGGACCGTGACACCAAGATAACACCTGGAAAAGTATTTGCAAGCGAACTATAAAATATGATAATGATCAAGGTTAGCCAGACTATTATCGGTTACAAGTCAAAAAGGTAGGACAAGCTCCTCCCATAAGCGTGATGCGCCCGTTTCAAATCCCTCCGCAGTCGAAAGAAGAGTTCACTCGAAACGTACCTTGTTCCGCTTCAGCGGATAGATATTGGCTACAGAGTGATGCCAACTTGTCTCCGAACCGCACTTTTTAAGAAAGCGACCTTTGTATTCATCGGAGGGGGAACCGAGCCCCTGAAAGCAGACTTTGTATTCATCGGAGGGGAACCTAATCCCCGAAAGTCGTATTTGTTTCCATCGGAGGGGAAAACTCTAATCTCCCTCTCGTGGCTTCCACAATGCTAAGTAAACGCCGAAAGATAATGCAAATATGTATAGGAAGGCAAGACGCTCCTTCCGCGTTGGCCGCGACGTCACGGAAACGATGGGACGCTATTGGATGCGGAGGTGGCCGAGGGATATCTGATTCCCTTCGAGGGGCATTTGCCGCTACCTTCTTGACCTGTAATTTAATATAGAAATGATACCCCTTTTTCTTCATAATGAAGTGCTTGCGCTAGGGAAATCGATATTACGAAATATATGGCTCGTAAATTATGGCAAAAAAATTGCACATGAATTTAGATATTTGAAAAACATCATAAACACACAAAGTTAAAAAAATCTAAACTTTGGGAAGCAAACATAGCAGCCATCAACAGACTCATATGTCTTTGAGTAAAATGGGAGAAGTGCGGATAGGCCAACCGTCACTCGTATGGTTGGAAATAAAAATCAATTGGGCTAAGAACAGAACCTGTGAGAGCGAGTCCAGCAGTCTGCGGTGACTGCCACAAACTGGAGCTTTTGGAACGTTGAGCGCAAACTGTCCTTCAGGGCATCGAAGCGCGCCTTAGGCGTGTCATAAGCATCGGACGTGTGAGCACGTTACTGTCTGGGGCTGTTGCTTTTAGTAACTTCAGAAATGAGGGCTCTCCACCACCGAAAAGGCTGCGTGGCCTTTTCGGTGGTGGAGGAGTGAAACGCACGCTTCGACGCAGGAATCAACCAACCACCCGATGCCGTCGACGTGGACGTGATCGTCGACGTGGACGGCGTGGTGGAAGCTCGTCGTTCCCCGTAAAAGCGCAATCCTTGACTGTGAATTTTCGTCGTGTGTCGTTATGATAACCCAGCACGTACTAGAAGGGAGATCCACCTACTTGTGCGGCGGTCTCGTGGCGGTACTCTCAAGACAGCAGAAACGCCCGTGCCGTCGTCTTTGTTTCCTTCGACTACAGTGGTGCTTTCTTAGCATTTGTGTCCTCGAACATCACCCGTATTCCTTTTTTGGCGCATTCCATTCGTGTGCTCAAGTTCAAGGTATGACTGGTGCGTACTGTATAAAGGATGCGAATTTTCACGCGTTTTCATCACCCGAGAAAGGTGATTAGTGTTAGCAATTCTTGAACGCTCGCAACGTCTCACTCGCAACGTCTATCTGATCACGAAATTATATTTCTACGTTGCTATATCGCTGCTAAGATTACATCGTCTTTCATATTCGTAGAAAAGGCGTGTGGCGAGATTTGTACTGTTGGCGAAGTCGTGTATTAAAGTCACGATAGTGCAAGACGGCGTACTGCATCTTTCTTTTTTTAATGCACTACCCTGCAAGCGTATCCTGAAACAAATAAAAAAAAGTTTGTGGTCATAGAAGATGGTCTGTTTTTTTTTTCTGTTACGCAAGTGAGTGGCAGCGCGTCACCTTCTTTTTAGAGGCATCGCTGAAACAGCCGACGGCGGCGGAGAGGCGGTCGCCGTGCTGCCGACGCGCTGCGCTGGTTGCAGTGGTTGCAGGAGTGTACGCGCGGCGCAGAGCGGTCGCTCCGGTCACAACGGACGCAGTCGTAGGTAACGCGTTCGTTTCAGATGTCTGAACCAGCCTTTACACAGCTATAGTAGGCGCACAGCAGATCTTTGTGACCGTACGCCGTAGCCGAAACCTCCGGCTGCTCCGTTGAGGACCTCGCATCGGGCACGAAACCGTCCACCATGTTTGTAAGCGTAGCTGGATTGCTTACTATTGGCTAGGAGCAAGAGCTGAAGCTCGTTTTTCATTGGCTGTTGATTCGTCTGGTTGCATCCGGTTGCATGTGTGTGTACACGTCGCACACAGTTGTCGTTGAAGTCGCAGCGGTTGTATTCGTTCGTAAGCATAGTGGTCGCTCCAAACGCAAATGTGTGAACGGGCCTTTAAAGGGGCCCTGCAATCATATTTAAGCGTCTACCTTTTTTGCGGTTTCCACGTCTCTTGGGGTTCGGGCAAGCCAGCGGGCACGGAGAAAATAACTAAATAGCAGTGTGTCATATTTTAACCGGACGACGCGGAAACCTCCTCCACCAACGGGGGCGACCCGCGTCGCCGAAAGCGCGCGAAATGTGACGTCTTTAGTCCTGGGCTTACTACTGGTCAGAGCCGCTAAAAGGTTCTTTTTCGTCGAAATACAAAATATAAGGGGCGCGAGCTGTTTCGATTATGTATAAAAGTAGTTCTTGTTCGTTCAGCATTTTAGATCAGAAAAGAAACAAATGCAGTTTATAAAGTACGGAAACAAAAAATGACCTGTCGACATACCCGCCACCAAGCGGTGGAAAAGGCGGCGCATACTAGAAAAGTGTAGTGGGATCAGGCTCCGACGGGCCGCGACCGTAAAAAGGTCCCGGATGCACGCGGCGGCGCTGCAGTCGAGGATCCGACCGGTTCCGAGCGTTCCGAAGGCCTTCGGCGAGCAGCTTTGGCTCTTTGGCGGTATGGCAGCGCGAAGTGGCTCCCGTTCTGAACTGATCTTTACCCCGTGTTTGCTGTTGTTTGTGGCCAATGTAGTGTCATGCCGAATTAGTGCTTAATCGCGCAGCAAATTCAATGCGAGCCGCCCTGGCTGCCCGCTCCATACAACCTATCCAGAACTTGTTTTAGTGGCGCCCTCTCGAGCCGTCGACACGGAGTGCGGCAGCCGTGAGCGCTCGCTGAGCTCACGGCCACTCAAGCAACCAAGGACGTCATGAAGGAGGTTATTTTTTGCTTGTTTTTGTAATCCTAATTTGCCTATAACTTTAAAAATAAAGCGAATTTCGATAAAAAAAAAGTTTAATTAAGTTGCTACGTTTAGTGCGCTCAGGTTCGGTGCAAATTAAAAACCAGTAAAAAAGTCCTTGCAGGGCCCCTTTAAAGGGGCACTCAAGTGTTTTTGAGTTCTTGTTTTGATAATGACAACTGAATCTAGACGCCCTAAGTATCCCTAAAAACCAAAAAATAGTCATGCGGTGATTATTTCTTTATTAAAAATGTGATTGAAAGCCGCCAAACCTCGGATCCATCCGAAAACGAAACCACTCTCATTGTTCACCGCTCGCATATCCAAACGATCTCGGGCCAGAGTGTCGAACCGAAATTTTCATCGGTTCAGTTCGGGTTCAGGTTCATGACTTTCGGTTCAGTTCCGGTTCAATTCCGGGGAGCGAAAAATAACGGTTCGAACCGGTTCAAACCGGTTTGAACCGCTAAATTGAGAATATATTTTCCGCATTGTTCTGGCAGTAGGCACTATATACGCCGTGAAACGATAAACTATATAGTTTCTTCTATCGTCCGTACAATCCAATTTTATTTTCAGGTATCAAAAATATAATATCTCGCTCTTTAATTTCGACGCAACAGTAAATAAAAAAATATCTACATCAACCTACAACACGCTATCTTCATACGACTCAACATCCCTTTGTTTACCAGAGTCAAATATTTTACCTAGATCAATATTTTTAAGTATAACAGTAAACACTTAAGCTTGTTGGTAAATACCTGTAAACAGATCAGCTGGAACTGTATAACTATTCGCCTCGAGATCGAACCGTGTCGCCACCGTGCGGCCGAAATTGGAAACTTGCGAAAGCGGGGATACCGCCGTGCGTCGTCTGCTACGGGCGCACGTTCAGAAGTGTGGACATCGACGGCACAAGCCCGTTTCTGGCTGAGCTTGACCCTTCTTATTAAATGTTTGATGTTTTAATTGTCGTTTCTTCTTAGTAAAGGTTGTGTTGTATCGTTTCACATGCGTGAAAATACAGCAAAGCGATTATTATTAAGTCGGAAGCTTCCATAATCTTAGTGTGTTGGTTCGTATACAACCGCTTGTCCCACGTATTTCTGTTTTCTCGCACGAGCAATAGCTTTCATAAAACATTAAATGCTCATTGGAGCTGTGGTTTGATTAGAAAATTAACGCGACTGAGCGCTACCATTTAATAGACTAACCAACCGATAAATCCGTTCGTTGATTTTTCGCCGGTCATATTGCATGAAAGAAGTTAAAACTACACATCTTTTACTATTTTTACTATGTCATAAATGGCACATTGCATTCCAATTTCAAACTTCTCGTTGTGACGCCTAAATATGAACACGGGAAGCGGAAGCCTTTTAATGTGAAGTAATTTTTAAGTTATTATTTGAACAGTATAATCACCCTCGGTGACAATCACAAGCACGTTGATGTGGTTTACTGTGCAAGCCTGTGTCATAAAAGACAAAGACGTCAGAAATATTAGAACAGACGTCTTTTACTTTTTGCTGGCTTTCTCCAGCACAAAATTCCGACTAAACGGCAAAAAGAAAATCGCATTCAGAGCATTACTGGAATTATCTAAAGATTAATCGATGAACTGCCCAGTCCCGATATGCGTTAGGTGAGGGCGGAGGGTGATCGGAAAGTCTCGTGAAGGTCGCTAGCTCTTCTTCAGTAAAAGAGCGTCGCTGCGGCCGATGCTGTCTGTATCGTGGTGCGGGTTGTTTGCTGGAGTTGCAGAGTCTACTGTGTTTGAATAGAAGATTATTTAGCCAGAAACTTATAATATTAGCCCATTGACGTCCGCGGCACTCACCAAGAAGATTGAAGCGGGTGAACCCGCACTACAGAGAAGATAATTTAATAACACCAACGTTGCTGCGTTACTCGGTTACACTTGTTCATTACACTCGCGGCAGATATATTAGAACAGTCTGTTTCACTTGTTTCAGTTGTGCTGCCAATGTGCAGTTTGCGGATCGTAACTAGAAGAGGCACTCTCTCCTCATCGCAACGTAGTAGAATTGTTCCGACTCCGAAAAACTTACCCACACCATGGCACAGTAAAGGGAAACTTGACTGCAGAGGAACTTAATAGCACGGCAATTTTCGATACAGCACTGACTTCTCTTCATGTTAAATATTTATATTACTGCAAAAGCTAAAAGTTAAAAATAAAATCTATCGAACCTGCGATTTCACAGCCCACAGTACCATTATTATGTTATCCGGGTCGGAATTCAATGTTTTGTAGAACTCCCATGCTAATAAACCGATACATATATTTAAAAAAAACTATATATATATATATATATATATATATATATATATATATATATATATAACATAAACAGTGCAGATCACCCGGAGACAGGCATCCGTCGTGGTGATCCATGCTTCCCAACGTCTGCCTAGAGCAGACAACGCATCCCCACGAGCGATTATTTAAATTTATGTCGTACACTGGTAACAAAATTCGATCTTCACTGAAGCACCGGACGGTACCGCACCATTTTCCGCTATAATTGTTTTTCCAATGACACTATGCGACAAAATAAACGCAAGAATCTACGCCGTCTCGCGCGCGAACGTGGGGAGCCTATGGGGCGGCCGTGCTTCTATCCCCGCTTTGATGATGATGATAGCGCGACAGTAGCGCCACCTCTAGGTCGATCTCGAGGCCAATACTGTCCTTTACTGTCCTACACTTTCTTCGTGGTTAAGCCTAGCTCTAAAGTTCAAGCTGATCTATTTACAAGGGATCAAAAAGTTGTCGCGAAGTGTGATAGGTCGCATAAAATACCCGTGATCGGTAAAACTTTGCATCGCAGTATTAAAATCTGAATCGTGGTTGTGTCCTTGAGCTAAGGAACTAAATACAGCGCATAAAATCATAAAATAGGCACCTCGTCACCTTTTATATCATGAATATGGTTTACAAAATACGTGTTACAAATATATATATATATATATATATGAGGACGACACAACTGAGCTAAGCAAGAACGGTTTTCGAAATATCACGAAAGTTTTAGGACAACCCCTTTTCCGTCTACTCTTGTAGCAACACCGAGCGGCAATCACAATGCTTGATTTTCTAACCAAACTTTGTTTACACTCGGCGCCGCGATGCATGCGACGAATCATGCAGAAAGGAGTAACCGAAATTGTTCACTCTAATCTATACGCACCTTCGCACTCAGATCGAATCTGGCCCAAAATGGCGCTTGCCCAGGTGAATATTTTCTTATACAGGATAAACTGGCCTTGCCTGGCTGTTGAGGTTTATTCTTGACAAGAGGCCGGTCAATTCAATTTTCAAATAAGTATCACCCTTACTGATTGACGATTTTAAAGCGATAGCGTTAAGAAGGTCGTGTCGCAGAAAAGCCGATGCCGGTGGCGTGACGGGAAATTCCTGATTGGTCAATAGGGTGACGACGTCACAGCTACATGTCCTCGCGCGAAAATTTCAAACAACCCACAATGCTCACGTGAATCGAGACGTCACGCGTACAATGAAAATGATTAAAATATGACATGTAAAGACAATGAAAGGTCGCCGCATGTCTTAAATGATTTCACTTTCTATAATAATGCATTCGCCTTAAAGGAAAAAAATTAAGAGCTTTAGATGGGACTCGAACCCACGACCTTTCGGTAGCGAGCCAGACACGCTACTGACTAGGTCACGCAAGGCACACTTTCACGGCCAATGAGAATGCAATGCGAACGGAGCCCAAGAACGCTACCCCGTTCCACTCTTAAAGGTGAAGCTTAAGCGTCCTCCAGGTTGTTTTGTGTTAAGCAAAACGAAGTACTATTTTATGCTCTACTTGACGTGGCACCTACTTAAATTTGACACTTTCTGACGGTTTTCGTGCGTAACTGTCGTAGTTCAGCCATGCGCCCCTGCGTAGTTTGTTTTTGTCCAGCCCACAGACACATAAACGTTACGTTCATCACATAAAAAAGGCAAAAACAGACTTCTATACGTTTGAGAAGTTAGATGTTTCAGGAATACATAGTCACTAAAATTAGCTTCAAGATCAAAATTTTGTGCAATGGTCTCCCAAATCACTTACAACGTGCATGCCGAGGATAAAAACGCCAGAAAACATTTGCAGCGTCTCATTCAGATAATTTGGGGGTGCATTGCTTTGCGGTGATCGACCCTTTATTAATGTTGTCAGATCTTCAGTCACTAATTAATTATATTTTTATTATCTTCACTAATGTTTACTTCATGAAGATCACATAACCGCTTGAGACCGACACGGGAGGACGATACTCGAGAGCAGTGGCGTCACGAGGGTCAGCGGC
>JAZHYW010019222.1:0-43661 GCA_037355805.1 Ixodes ricinus | reverse complement strand
CACGTATTGCTAATGTTGACGTTTAAGCTGTTCATGGTGAATGACTCAATAATCTCCCGGCCACATCTAACGTAATGCCCCCCCCCCCACCCACCCTCCCCCAAGATTCTTGTGCCTCGGGGCAGTGTTGGACAAAATACTCGATAAAAGTATCTAAGCTAAGTTGCTAAATGCCTGCTTCATAAAGTATTTAGAATACTACTCAAGTTACTTTCACTGCAAAGTACCTTGAGTAGGTAGAAATAATGTCGAAATGAAATTCAATTACCTTTGAAGATACTTCCGCGTTGCGTCATTTGTACCGACGTCAGTGAAAACGACAATTATACAGTTGCACACATCTG
The DNA here is from genome assembly GCA_037355805.1 of Ixodes ricinus. Taxonomy (NCBI): domain Eukaryota; kingdom Metazoa; phylum Arthropoda; class Arachnida; order Ixodida; family Ixodidae; genus Ixodes; species Ixodes ricinus. The sequence goes on along the minus strand of JAZHYW010019222.1, from coordinate 43,317 downwards.
GGTTACCATGAATGGTGTATTAACACGTAACAACACAAAACGGCAAAAAAAAAGCATCGTAACGTTGTTTTCCGCAGACCAACTATAAGGAGCAGGATTATGTCCCCAATGACAAATGATGAGGCGGCGAAAAACGGAAGAAACTAAACGTTTAATGGGGCAAACTTGTGCCCAAAACAAAATAGAAAAAGGCTAGCGTCGCAGGCTGTCGATGTCGGCGAGACAGCAGGATCGAGCACTGGGCGGGACTGCTCCGGACCGCCACGCGGAGACACCTTTTGTACCCGCGTGGGTTTCTGGAACATTCGGCGTAGCACGTTTGGCGCGTAGAACATTCGTAACTCGATCACACGACAAGGTTCTCGAAGTTACGAGAATGTCAAAGTTGAAAAAAATAAACAAAGAGAGGAGTCCGCTCCCTGGAATCGACCCAGAGGCTCTGCGCGGGAGCCAAGCGCGAGTAACCATTTGGCCACGCGCGCTCGCTCGGCAACGCGCGTGGCAATATCACTGACACATGTTACAAAACATTTTGGGACAGAAATAAAACAGAAATAAAGAGGTCGCTTTAGCTATAGTGACATCGCTGAATATCGCGTCTCACTGCGCTGCACGTTAGACGGGTATCGCTTAACTACAATCCATATTCCCTATATGGGGAGTTCACTATAAACGAACTTGGGATACTGATATGAGTGAATTGATAACAAAGGGAACCCACATAATACACACAGCAGTGGTCGCACCTTCTTCAATCGGATTTGCGTTCAGAAAGGCACTCAACGTTGGGGGACGCTTTGCTGAGACTACGAGAGGTCATCTAGCTTTTAGTTCGTTTCCTGTCCTGTTTTCTGGCTATCAATGTTCGCCTACAGACAGTGTTCGCGAGAGCAAGAAGTGACAAGCTGGCGACAAAAGGAAAATAAGCAACAAAAAAAAAACCCGACGTTTTGCCGTGGCGGTGTGTTAAGTTGGTACAACCAGCTAAACAAAAATACTTTTTTTTTCTGTTCCACCTTTTTGTTTCTTGACACTTAAAGGGTAATCTGCAAAGAAAAAAAAAGTGTTTTTTTAAACAGCCTAGTTGGAACAAGCACGTCACAAAACAAATGTTCCACGAAAAAAATAATTTTTTTAGCAATATTTACGTCACAGGACGTAATTTAGTCGGAGTCAGAACCTCTCCACGTTTGAAATTCCCGCTCTTTCGACCCCCGCGGAGGAACTACGCCCCGCCCCTCACTCTTGGATTTGCTCTTTTTTGTTGACTTGGCTGCTGAGCTGAGCGTCTTGACTTCCGGTGAGATCTGGCAACCAACAACGCACGTTAAACATGGCGCCGGTATTGTTTTGGTTTGATGGTACACGAGAATAGAGCTGTAACGAGAAGCTGCGCGGTTTGCGAGCACATAGCGAAGACGAGACCGGAGAAGTGCCCCTGTGATGTTCCCGGAAGACGGAAAGTATCATTCGTAATCGTCGTGTGTGCTTGGAGAGCGAAGGGAGTCACAGGGTCCGTGAGTGCGCAACCACAAGCCAACGTTCACGACAGCGCTGCGTTGACTTCGGCGATCTCGTTCTGTTTGGTGCAACACGGCGATGCGACAAAGAACTGAAACGTTCGTGGTGTGTGTGGTGCGGTGCTTGGAAGTAGACACCCACAGAGCGCAGATTGGTTGTTGTGGGGTTCAGTCCCGTCGTCGTCAGCTGATCCAGTCAAACTGGTGCGGGAGGACGCAGCGAGCGTTTTTAAAAGTAAATCTTCCTTCGTTCCGTTTTAAAATGTGGAAGATTCCCGACGCATACCGTGAGTAAAAAGCTGCGGGCGTTTTCAACAAAATTACGTCGTTTTATTTGAACAATGAACTCCGAATTGTTGTCCTAAATCTGCCGTTTTTATGCTTCGTGTTGTTGGACTGCGTTTGCACAGCGACGTGTTGCGCTCATAGTGCGGTGTGAATAAATTTGGCCAAGATTTCGTACCTGCCCACACATGCATGGACTGAGACCATTTTTTACGTAGTGAACATAGTGCTTTTTTATTTTGTGTGTCTAGTCGCGGACGTTAGGTGCACCCGGTGCGAATCTCGACGGCCTTTGGAGCGATATGACGAGAACGTAACTGGACACGTTTGTCGCTACGCGAACGCCCGATTGCCTCCAGCCAAATGGCATTCCTTTCGGGGCGACATGGCTGCTGGAAGGCTCGCTGTCGGGATCACTCACCTGACATCTCCGAAAAGTCGGCATTTGCACGCGCCAGCAAGCAAAAAGAAAAAAAAGCACGCTAAGCAAACAAAAAGGAAAACGAAAGAACCGCGCTCTGAAAGCCAAAACCCCGCGTCGCTTCCTATCACTAATACCTGCGACAGCTGCTAAACACACTACATCACCCAAAGTCTTGCACGTTCAAGAACTGGTCAGACACAATCACTATCACTTCGGCGAAACGATTAGTCGAGCAGAGCGATACCAACGTCTAGAGATACTTCTTGCAGTTCCGTATCTCCTCGGCGCGCCTGTTGTGGAGAGGCGACGCGTACGCGGTCATACTGCCACCTGCAACCTGCGGTTCACGGTTGCGCCATCAGTGAAGATCGCCTGGCTCCCTTGCGCGCAATGTTCAGCACCCTTACTGCAGTACGGGACGCTGGCTGATTTCGCGAGTAACGTGCTAATGATTTTAATGTTCGGTCGTGTTTTGAGACGTAAGGTAACGTTGCAAATGATGTTAACGCTCGAACAATAATACGTACGTTCAAGCAGTTCAATGCGGCCCGCAGCGTGTTGTCACTATGCTTGGTTGCGCTCGCGTCGTCAATAAAAACGAGCGAGACCAGGATCGTTCGCAGCGTGTCAGTGTAGTATCCATTATCGATAAGATTCACAGACACGTCACCGTAGTTGCTATCTAATGTCACGAGTGGAAATAAAAAACTGCCGCGTTACGCAATTGCGCCGTTTTGGGCATTTTCGGTTCTTATTCTGCTACGGAATATGCGAGTCTTACCTACAGGTATTTTAGAACGATTTGCGTGAACTTGCAAGTTTGAGCGAAGTATCTACAAACGCTACATTCGTCATCACATTACACAAGCCGTAACACAATCAGTTTTATTTTACTAACTCGCCAAAAAATAAAAAGGGCTCAATCACGCTGCAAAACTGTATCATAGTTAAGAAGTGTCCACGTATACAAGCTGGCCTTATTTCCTTTTTTCTTTCGAGTACTTATAGCATATCTTATTCTTGTCACTTCTGGTACGAAAAAGTGCATACGGCACGTCACAATGAACAACCTATCAGAAACCGTTGAAAGCAATTTCATACACTTCAGAAGGGCAGAAAACCAACAGATCACGTCTAACAAACAGTAAGCGAACAGCTGAGCAAAAACTGCAAAGCCCAACCGCGTAGCAGAGCTAGTCTGACTACCTGCACACGCTGCTAACCGATCACAGCGTCCTCGCATCTAAGAAGTCTCACTCAAGCACGCTTGGTCAGCACGAAACACTGAGCACTTCGGCGAAACGTATTATAAACGTTAGGCGAGACGGGCGGGAGCAGAGACTTCGGCGGCCATGAAAGAATGGCGAAGCTTTTGTTTGTTTTGGTATGAATCGAAACGGAAGTGCCCGTCTTGTAAACCTTTTGTAAAGAATAATAACTCTCATCACATGGGTTATTCTTTAATCGTAAAAATATGCCACTCAAAAGGAAATTGCAACATATAACAAAGGTTTAACAACCAAGATCTAAGCTGTCAATCAAACTCTTAGCCAATGAGAACCTATTGCGATTGACGTCACATAATCACAACTTCGTGGCGCGCGATTTAAAACGGACGAAATTGCCGCAAACTAAAATCAGTCTCACACAATAAATATTGCTGTAAAAATTTTTTTTTCTCGCGGAAAAATTGTTTTTTGACATGCTTGTCCCAATTAGGCTGTTTAAAAAAAACTTTTTCCTTTGCAGTTACCCTTTAACAAGAGACTCATGTTTTTTCTAGAACGAAACAACTGCCTTGATAAGTTCCAGTGTGGCTTTCGTTCAGCACGGTCCACTGTCGATCATCTCGTCCGCTTTGAGACCTTCGTACGTGAGGCGTTTGTCAACAGGCAACAGTGTCTCTCCATCTTCTTTGATTTGGAGAAGGCATACGACACGGTCTGGCGTTACGGCATACTGCAAGATTTATTCGATCTTGGTTTCCGTGGCCGAATGTTGAGGGCTATACAGAGTTACCTGCAGCACCGTACTTTCCGCGTGAGGCTGGGGAAAACTCTCTCTAAGGAGTTTTTACAGGAAAATGGAGTCCCTCAGGGGGTGTACTGAGTGTCACTCTTTTTATCGTCAAACTTAATTCCATTGGCCGTGCAATTCCTCCTTCAGTGCAATATTCTTTATATGTTGATGATCTCCAGATCTCCGTTTCATCCTGTAATTCCTCAATTTGTGAACGTCGCGTCCAACTTGCGGTTAATAATTTGGTCAGATGGGCCGATACAAATGGTTTTAAATTTTCTCCCGAAAAAACAGCTTGTGTCAGCTTTTCTCGTCGACGTGGTGTTCTTCAGGAACCGTCTTTGAACATGTATGGTTCTCCTATTGTTGTAAAAAATGAACACAAGTTTTTGGGCCTTGTGTTCGATTCCAAGTTGACTTTCGTTCCACACATTAAGAGCTTAAAACTCAAGTGTCTTAAATCTCTGAACATCCTTAAGGTCTTGTCACATGTATCATGGGGCTCTGACCGACTGTGCCTGTTGCGTATCTATCGCTCAGTCATTCGCTCTCAGCTTGATTATGGTTGTATTGTCTATAACTCTGCTCGGGCATCAGTTCTAAAGATGTTAGATCCTATTCATCATCAGGGACTGCGATTGGCTACTGGTGCATTTCGCACCTCCCCAGTGCTTAGCCTTTACGCGGAAGCAAACGAACTGTCCCTTGAGTATAGGAGGTTTTCCCTGGGTTTTATGTACTCTGTCAGGGTGCGCTCTGTCGCGGAGCACCCCGTTCGAGATAATATTGAGACTATCAAGTTCCAACGCACATTTCGAAAACAAACCTTCCATAGTCCCCCCTTTTTCTATGAGGAATAATACTGCAGCACAATCTGTTGGGATGGATGCAAAGCCTCAGCTAGTCCAGTACCCACCAGATATAGCTCCATGGAACAACTGCCACATACATTGCGACCTTACACTGACCAAGTATAACAAAAAGAATGTTCCACAGGAAGTCATAAGGCAGGACTTCTTTGAGCTTCAGACCAGATATCACGAGTATGCCAGTTTTTATACAGACGGGACAAAAAAAGACTCGGTAGTAGGCTGTGCTATGGTGGGACCATCGGTAAATCAGGTGAAGAGAATAAATTCAAAAGCCTCTATACTAACAGCAGAGCTTTATGGTTTGCTGCTGGCTGTTGATTACATAATCAAAAAACGACTTTCTCACGCTGTAATCTACACCGACTCTTTAAGCTCTCTGAAGGCAGTCGCATCAATGAACCGTGTAAAAAACCCACTGGTTTCTGAGTTAAAGTACAAGATTATCCTGGCTGCAAAGAAAAATCTTGACATAGTCCTATGCTGGGTTCCTAGCCATGTTGGCATTCCTGGAAATGAAGCGGCTGATTGTGCAGCCAGCTCTGCTAATGATAGAGAAATTGACACACACCAAATACCCTACAAAGATTACCACAACTCTCTGAAACGTTGCATCAAAGCAAAGTGGCAGCTGCAGTGGAACAACGAAACCGGCAACAAACTACATGCAATCAAACCTTTTCTAGGCGAGTGGGAGAGTGCCCGACATCGGGAGCGCTTTTATGAAGTCATACTCTGTAGGTTACGAATCGGTCATACTCGTCTCACACATGGACACCTCTTGAGCGGGGAGGATGCCCCTGAATGTGTGCACTGTAACCTACCTCTAAGTATTATGCACATACTCATTGAATGCCCTATGTATGACCAATGCCGGTATAAACACTTCTCACTGCTTTATAAAGAACACATTCCACTACACCTTGCCCTACTACTAGGTGACGAACCGCTCATTCCATACAGTTGTGTTTTTAATTTCCTCACAGATATCGGCCTTCTACACCGACTGTGATTTTACTTTCTATCCTAAATTCATTGTCATATTGTTTACACTTATACACATTCATGTTCATGGTTTTATCATATATTTCGCTACTATAGCTCTTTCCTCTTCTTAAACCCGAATTGCAATAGTCTAAGCTTGGCGCAATATAGCCTTAGATGCTGATGCGCCATAAACCCCCAATCAATCAATCAATCAATCAATCAATCAACCAACGGCCTTACGAGAACGCTTCAACCATACACTCGCGGACATGCTCGCTATGTGCATCACCAAGACCCACTCCAACTGGGACACCATATTACCATTTTGACACATTTGCCTATAACTCGGCCATTCAATCCACGATTGTATTCTCACCCTTTTATTTGCTGCACGGCCGTGAGGCTTCTACCACGCTGGACACTATTATTCCATACCCGTCTGACATTCTCGACGAGGATACCCATTCACAAGCCTCCTACCGTGCAGAGGCTTGCCGCCAACTCGCCCGTACACGCACGTTACTCCATTAACAAGCCTCCAAACGCTCCTATGATGACCGACATCAGGATCACCAATATAATGCGGATGACCTCGTACTTATACATTTTCCTAACCGCCAACGTGGGCTCTCCGAAGAACTCCTCCCAAAATACCAAAGACCGTATTGAGTCGTCTGCCAAACATCCCCTGTTAACTACCTCGTGGAGCCTGAATCAGCCTTCATCTGGACCGCCGCAACCGTGGTCGGCATGTCGTGCATGTCGGTCGGCTCAAGCATTTCAAACCTCGCCAGCCCGAACCTTAGCAGGCTGGCTCTACCTTTTGGCCAAAATGGCCTTCTCCGAAGAGGGAGCATTTGTGGCGACCAAGTGGAGCGACCAGAGCTGCCAACTTGGGCGCCGAAGTGCTCGAGGGACAGCGCGTGCTGAGGCGTGATTGCGCGCGCGTTTCAGTATAGATTCAGTCTTGGCTGGACAAACCGTCGTCTCCGCCTGCTAATTCTTTGTCCCCAAAACACCCTCACAATATTTTATTAATTTTTTTAAAATATTTAGAGAAAAAAAAAACTCTGATAAACCTTTTTCAGTATCTGTAGTTTTACTACAAGCGACCTCGATGAAATTGTAATCAGCCAACCTGCTGAATACATAATTTAAAACGAGTGTGTTGTTGAATAGATAGGAATATATCAATTGCAAAAACATGGAAAACATAAAACATCAAGTACCAAAAAATGGGCATAAACGTTGGATTACCTTTTAAAAGGGATACTGAATAAAACATTTTAGTGTCCATAATAAGTGGCTGCACGATATTTCCACGTGCCAGCAGCCGCCAGTGTGCGCGAGCACACACAACGAAATTGACGTCATTGACCTCGATTTACGCTTAAGATGACAGTGAGATGTATGGGCTCCGGGCCAAAGGAGAATAAAGACAGGCATTTCATTTTCACAAGTGAAAGCTACGTGCTTGTTAGGCCAATTAATCGCCTACCTTTTACAGCGGCCCCACTGTGGAGATAAAAACCTGTCTTTATTCTCCTTTTCTATGGAGCCCAAACGTTTCACTGTCATCTTGAGCGTGAATGGATGACTATGGTTCAGTCCCCGCCCCTGCCCATTTTGATCTGGATGAGCATCGTAGCGGCATGCGGTCGTGTATCACTACTGCGTGGTGGACGTTGAAGACCCCAGACTAGCAGTCGTACTGCACTGGCTAAATTGCTTATCTACACTGGGTAACAATGTCGCCATGTTCTGGCAGACTAAACTCCTGCTGTATGAACAACTAATGACTAATTCGTTTGTTTTTGGAGGACTATGACGTCAAATTTCGTTGCATGTGCACGCGCACACCGGCGGCTGCTGGCTCGTGGAAAGATCGTGCGCCACTTATAGACACTGAAATATTTGGTTCAGCATTCCTTTAAAAATGAAGTATCAAGGGTATTGTCTCCATAAAAAAACGGACAAGGCTGCTTGCTAAAGTAAACGGGAGGAATATCAATATTGGACGCTAGCTGTGGCCTTAATAGTAATCGCGTGAAACTACTCAAACCTTGCAGCTTTTAAGATATTGAACGCAGCCCCATCTCCTCCCAATATAGTTTCCTCCATCTACCAGGAGTACATCTGCTGGAGTTCGGGCGTTCGAAAGACACGCCCTGCCTTTTTCGTTTATTTAGGGTGAGAACGACAGGGCGTGTCTTTCAGAAGCTCCAGAACGCTCTCGTTGCCTTTCGCTTTGCTGAATGCTCGTGCACACTTAAAAGCTCACGAGACGCCAAAGCTTTCTCGATGCAGTGAATCTCGAGCTGGGAGCTGGGCTTCTGAAACACACGGCCTGCCCTTCTCACCTTAAAACCTCTGCCAGCTGGCCAGAAACGACGTCTCAGCTGAGACCGGGGAAAGAAAGCATTGCATTGCAAAGACAGCGCACCAGCTGAGTGGGGCTCAAACCGCGCCTCTAGACGCTCGCGCGCGCCAGCCCTTGCAGTGCGTTCTTTCACTCAGTCTCAGCGGAGACGCTATTCTACCAAGCCGGCCGAGGGATTTCCAATGAATTGCCTTGTTTAGTTTCATTTCTTGGACATTTAGTGTTTCTACATAGATTTGGTATAGTTGCCATAAAATAAGAAATTAATTTCTAATTGAGCTCAATTATCGCTCTACTATGTTTTGCAGGACTCGCGCTCCATCTGACGTGGAATTCAATTTTTCACCTCCCGGTTGCTGAGTGACTCTAGGTTGCTGTTCTCGGGATCTCCCCAACCTGGAAGGTTATAAGCTGCCCGAATTTCCGAAGCACATTCGGAACGCAATAGGAAACGTGCCGAAAGAATGTGTGACGGAGGAGTTAACGATGGAAGAGGTGCGTATCATTTTCTGCTCGCTGTGTACTAGTACCCTGTACGTATATATGATCTCAAATGTTCTTTCTGTGTGCATGTGTTTGATCATATATTGGGTAATAGCTCATGCGCTCGGTGACTTCTTCGTTAAACGGCAAAGATCAACATATTTCTTATTAAAACATAAGAAATCAAGTAGCATAGCTTCTACTTTTTGTATACCTCCCTGAACAATTAGATTAGCTTTCTATATTTCCACGCCGTAGGGCCAGGTCGGGCCGTCCATATGTGCGACGAAACACCTGACAGCTCGTAAGACTCGTTGCAAAGATGGCCTAGCCTTATCGGGCGCCGGCCAGTCACGACGTCACTTCTGCTAACGTGAGGCCGTGATCGGCACCTGCCCAATCCCGTTAGGTCGCTCTCCTATATTCGCACGACGCGTTAGGGCCCGACCACATCGGACGTTTTTCACGGGCTTCATCAGCGCCAGCGTAACCTCGCGTCAGGCGCGGCGCCTGCATGTGCCCGTCAAGATTTTGGCGTCGGCCCAAGCGTCGCATTGCTGTGGGTGATCCTCGAGCGATGCGTGCCGACGCTGAGACGGGTTAGGCGCGTGAAAAAACGTCCCATGTGGACGGGCTTTAGGCGTTTGATCATACATATGTGCGGTCCGTCTTGACCCCCAGAGGTTCTCATCTTTTCGCGGTCATGACAAACTCTACAGGACGCCCTTTTCGCGGTGATTGATGAGCTGGAAGCAGTTGCCCAGGTGTATAGTGTGACGCACGACAAAATCTGTTGGTTCAGGCAGGACACAAAGAAAGCTGCCAAAGCGGTGGCGCTAGTGCATTTGGCTTCAGGAGGAATACACTGAGACGGTGAACATTTTTACTGACCGGTATCTAAGCGGTATCTGCAACAAGAACAAACAAAAAATTGTAATTGTATGTGGAAATGCTGATTAGCCAAACTTATGGCAACTTCTGAAATTTGTGGACTTCCAGCACACCGTAGCCATGTTTCAAGTACCCCACTACCGAAGCCTTTGAAGCATGCTTTAAGCGCGCGCCCCGCGGTCAACATTATCACCGGGGCTTGCGCTTAAAGAAGTATGCTTCAAAGGCTGCGGTACGCGGTAACAAGCTAACGTTTTGGTCCAGTCCCTACTTATGTGTAGTTAAGGCGATCGACAGTTGATGTCAGCATTGAAAGCATTCTATTAAATCAGTAAAATGTTCTAGCATGCTCACGTTTTTATTGTTTTGTGTTTTGCTCTGTTTCCTTTTTTTATGGTAAGTAGGTTTCAAAAATTTAATAAATAATTTACGTAGAATAAGAGTTTATTTTTACCATTTTCTGTTGTCCTACTAAATTTAGACTGAAGTTTTATTTTTCAAAATTTTTATAGTTCTATTATTTTAATGCTATTTTACCCGCAATAGCATTTGGGACGCTTTGAAAAACAAATGTTATACATACCAAAGACCATTGCATCTGTTGGAAGTTTGCTCTGTTTGGTAGAATCCTGATCTAGTGAATGTTGTTAGGAATAGTGTTAAAAAACACAATGCAAGTTTTATTCGGTAACTGTTCTGCCAATATGGTTTCTTAGATAAGTCCCAACCAGCAACCATATTATTCACAGATACGCACTAAAATGCAGAGTCATAGGCTCATAGCTATAATGTCATATGCTTCTTTAAAATCTTTACATTCTTTAAGTTTAACACCTCATCAATTTGTTGCAGGTACCCAAATAATCTCTACACAGAAGCGGCTCGGGCGCTTGTCCAAAGATACAAGGGACTGAAAGATGTCTCTGTGACAAGCTACGTGAGTTCAACTGAGCCCGAGCACTCTACCCGACCTTGTCACTAGAAATGTACATACAAGGAGAACTTACGTAATGATAGTGGCTTGGAAACTAATCAGCGACGCTTGACTGGTGTACATATTAATGAACATACACCTAAGGATTGATTGATGCTTTGTGATGGTCATTATGAATGAGCGGGAGGGGATTTCTAAAAAAAGAATGTTATTACTCTTGAGAATGAAACTAATTGTTTATTTCGTGGTAAAGACCGAATAACGTTGCGTTCTAACAGCGAAAACATTACTGTGCAGAGTACCTGGCGGGCGAGTTTCCGCTACAGGCTGAAGAACATTAGAAGAAAGATGATGACCGGGAACCCCGAGGTTGACAGGGCGGTGGAACAGGCCCGTCAACAAAAAGAGAGCAAGGCGCTCGAAAGAAGCGAATCAGAAACACAAAGGACTCGCCAGCCACTGCGAGCAGCCCCAACCACCGCCGGTGGACCTGTGAGAATAAGTGAAATTATAGAGCTACACTGCTTCCATAAAAATTCAAATTTCAAAGCCCAGCATGTCCACAGGAACGTTGCAACGAGCAGCGTATACCGAATGTTTCTGTATGAATGACAAAAGTTTCATGTGGCCAAAATTAATCCTCGTCGCGTTGCTGGGACGTCCGTCATAAGTTATGCAAAACGCAACTTCGCCTGCTTTTTTTGTTGCAGGGGTTGTGGTTACGTCAGAACGGCGAGCCCCGATTGGTTCTTAATGAAGGACAGTGGGTACATCTCAAGGCAGCTTGCTTTGAGGTCTACCCACTATCCCTTCAATCAGAGCCAATCCAGAGCTCGACGTCTTTCTGAAGTCACCGCAACTCCTGCAAAAGAAGCAGACAACTTTCTCTCCGCATAAACACGTATCCTTTGGAACACACACTTTCCGTAATTGATGCGTCCAGCAAATGCACATTCGTTGTTAGAACTTTCTGCGTGCAGGCACCGATTTTTCCGGCTCGCTTTATAGCGTCGGATTTGCTAAAGCCACCTATACATCACTGCATATTGTATTGAAAGTAATACATACTTATTTTCCAGGGAAAAAGGTCGTACCTTGGGGTGGGCGAAGACGAAATATTCGTGAATGGCCACATCGCGTTCATGGTAATGGAAACCAGAAAAACTCTCTGGGCCGAAGGAAAAGTTTGAAACGCAATGGACAGGACATGTGAAGCGAGAAGATGCTGGATTGCAGGTGGCAAAGAAGTGTCCGCAATAGTTGATCGCTTCCCGGCTTTAAGGAAATACAAAGAGTTTGGTATTTTATGCCTAACTTGCGCTATATTCAACCTTTTGCGCTTCTTCGAAGTTATACTGATGATTTCTAAGAACAATATTAATTTTATACAAACATGTTTGCTTCCACAGATCCTCAACGAATTTGAGCGGCGGAGTGACAAGACAGCCCACGAAGGCCTCACGGCATTTTTAGAGTAGAAGTCAGAGAAGATCCTCAAACTGCTCATGGAGAGGATGAGCACACGGAAGGACGCCACGCGTTTCCTGAAACTTGGGAGCGGGAGACCGCAGAGGAAAAAGACCGTAAGCCACACCATCCGGATTTTTTGTTTCCTTTAAAAACTTTTTGACAACTTAATAATGCTTGTAGGATATGCGTAATTTATTTTAAATACTGCAGGCAGCAGCGCTGCCCAGGCAGGAGGGTTACATCAGTTGCGACAAAACAAGACGCTTAAATGTATTCACATTTATGATTTCAACAAGTAATGTCGTCAGGCAATTTCACTGTTCAGTTGTGTTGGGGAAGAAGAATTTTTTAAATAGTTTAGTCCTGGCAATGTGTGTTCGCATACTCCGTTTCCGCTCATGTCCGGCCGGAAGGATGCTCCAAACCATCGACTACCAGCCAAGGCCGTGTGAGTGCCACGTATTACGGAGAGGTGGCGCAGAGAAGATGTGCGGAGACCGTGTCATGGGCTAGGTTCACAGAGCCGGATTAGCTGGGATGGCTCGTAGAGGTCCGCTGCGCGCGGTTTCCATTCTTCAATCACTGTCAATCTAGATACAGTTTTTGAGCCTATTCAAAAATGTAGAACACTGACTAAATTGTTAGCGCCCTGTTATAAACAAAGCACTATTCACGTTAGCGAACGAAGTCAGTGACAGGTTAAGAAAGAGTTCGGAAACTCCCTCACACTCTTTTCGGCATGCCAAGCGGGCGACTGGAGAAAGAGGCAACACTCCTCCCTCTCCGCTCTGCTAGAGGGGAAAGAGTTGGAGGAGTCCCTCTGAACAAAACGGTCATTCAAATTGCCAAACTTCCCCCTGTTAGTGCATTTATGGGGATTTCAGATGGGGCGTGTCTGAGGCCGTATTGTTCAAAAAAGAGCTGAAGTAGCTATACAAACAAAAAAAAAAAAATCTAGTTAGAGGGTAATTTATGTCATTTGTTTACCTCTCGTGAGTCTGGCCATCGTCGTTTAGTTTCGCTTCGAAGATGTGCCTAAATGAGAAGAAAAACACGAAAAAACCTGCACGACCAGTAGTTACGTCATACAAGGATATTTAAGGCCTGCAAAGCGCGTGTCGCTCGTTGTTGCAGCAGGTGCAATTGACCCCGTAAGTGATGACGTCACAACAAGGCGTCTGGGTCCAAACAAACCGTTGATAGGGACATTGCTATGGACTAATGCATAGAGACTCCACATGAGGCTAGATTTTTTTGCTTACAAAGTAAGTAAATAATTTTTTGTAAAGCAGCCACTTCATGCTATTGTTGAATTATGAAGATGTTCTTGTCGTCTCAGTCATCTCAGCCTGCGGATTCCCGTTGGTTCTAGCGGCCGCCGGGACATTTCATCGCAACGCCGTTGTATGCGTGTAGCCCCAGTGTCATCAACATCACCGGAACCTTCCTGCAACGCCCCTTTTGCCAACCTCGTCAGTGGGCGAGATAGCACTCCAGGCATGCGGCCACGACCTAACCACCTGTTGTTCGTCATCCAGGTCCTGTCATCTTGGGTTCTGCGGCCAGCGGACGACGGTGGATTTACAACGTTCCCTGCTTCGTACAAACGGTTGGGATATTATCGTACGAAACAGCTTGTTCTCACCACTGCCGGGCCTGCGCATCTCTCGCTGGTTCCGGACTGCCGCCGGGACATTTCATCTCGGCAACGCCGTTGTACGTGCGTGCAGCCCCAGTGTCATCAACACCACCGGAACCTTCCTGCAACGCCCCTTTTGCCAACCTCGTCAGTGGGCGAGATAGCAGTCCAGGCATGCGGCCACGACCCAACCAACTGCTGTTCGATCATCCAGCTCCTGTCATCTTGGGTTCTGGCGGCCAGCGGATGACGGCGGATTTTGCAACGTTCGCCCTGCCTGCGTACAACGGCTGGGCTATTACTCGACGAAACAGCTTGTTCTGACCACGTCAGGCCTGCGGATTCCCGTTGGTTCAAACGGCCGCCGGGATTACTCTTCATCGGCAACGCCGTTGCCACCGGCGTAGCCCCGGTGTCATCAACATCACCGGAACCTTCCAGAACGCCTCTGCCAACCTCGCCAGGGGCAGATAGCACTCCAGGTATGCGGCCGCCGACCTAACCACCTGTTGCTCGTCATCCAGGTCCCGTCATCTTGGCTCTGCGCCAGCTGGATGACGGTGGATTTACAACGTTCCCCGCTTCGTACAACGGTTGGGATATTATCGACGAAACAGCTTGTTCTGACCACGTCGGGGCCTGCGGATTCCCGTTGGTTCTAACGGCCGCCGGGACATTTCATCTGCAGCGCCGTTGTATGCGTGTAGCCCCAGGTCATCAACATCACCGGAACCTTCCTGCAACGCCCCTTTTCGCCAACCTCGTCAGTGGGCGAGATAGCACTCCAGGCATGCGGCCACGACCTAACCACCTGTTGTTCGTCATCCAGGTCCTGTCATCTTGGGTTCTGCGGCCGCCAGGATGTACCGAGCGACGTTGCTCGTGTACAACGTCGGGAACTTCCGCAACGGCTTTGCCGACCTCGTCGGGTCCTCGGCCCGCGGCCAAACTCGACACCTGGTGTTCGTCTGGCGCATCACCGTATCTGCGGCAGCCCCAGGTCATCTACATCGCCACTTCCTGCAACGCTTGGGAACCTCGCCGCGGCAATTGTCCACGACGTGGAGCCTGCGGATTCCCGTTGGTTCTGCGGCCAGACGGCGCGGTTTGGCAACGTTCCCGCCTGTACAATGGTTGGGACATCGTCGGCGAAACAGCTCGGCCCGACCATCGTCGTATGCCTGCGCTCTTGGGTTACTGCCGCCAGCATGTCATCTGCAACGCCGTTCGGACACGGTATCAGAACCTCGCAATGCCGCCGGCCTGCGCACCGCCCGCTTTGCCAACCTCGTCAGCGTGGGCTGATGATAGCACTCCAGGCATGTGGCCACGACCTAACCACCTGCTGTTCGTCATCCATGGTCCTGTCATCTTGGGTTCTGCGGCTCAGCTGATGACGGTGGATTTACAACGTTCCTCGCTCTCGTGCGAACGGTTGGGATATCGATCGACGAAACAGCTTGTTCTGACCACGTCGGGGCCTGCGGATTCCCGTTGGTTCTAACGGCCGCCGGGACATTTCATCTGGCAACGCCGTTGTATGTGCGTGTAGCCCCAGTGTCATCAACATCACCGGAACCTTCCTGCAACGCCCCTTTTGCCAACCTCGTCAGTGGGCGAGATAGCACTCCAGGCATGCGGCCACGACCTAACCACCTGTTGTTCGTCATCCAGGTCCTGTCATCTTGGGTTCTGCGGCCAGCGGATGACGGTGGATTTACAACGTTCCCCGCTTCGTACAACGGTTGGGATATTATCGACGAAACAGCTTGTTCTGACCACGTCGGGGCCTGCGGATTCCGTTGGTTCTAACGGCCGCCGGGACATTTCATCTGGCAACGCCGTTGTATGTGCGTGTAGCCCCAGTGTCATCAACATCACCGGAACCTTCCTGCAACGCCCCTTTTGCCAACCTCGTCAGTGGGCGAGATAGCACTCCAGGCATGCGGCCACGACCTAACCACCTGTTGTTCGTCATCCAGGTCCTGTCATCTTGGGTTCTGCGGCCAGCGGATGACGGTGGATTTACAACGTTCCCCGCTTCGTACAACGGTTGGGATATTATCGACGAAACAGCTTGTTCTGACCACGTCGGGGCCTGCGGATTCCCGTTGGTTCTAACGACCGCCGGGACATTTCATCTGGCAACGCCGTTGTATGCGTGTAGCCCCAGTGTCATCAACATCACCGGAACCTTCCTGCAACGCCCCTTTGCCAACCTCGTCAGTGGGCGAGATAGCACTCCAGGCATGCGGCCACGACCTAACCACCTGTTGTTCGTCATCCAGGTCCTGTCATCTTGGGTTCTGCGGCCAGCGGATGACGGTGGATTTACAACGTTCCCCGCTTCGTACAACGGTTGGGATATTATCGACGAAACAGCTTGTTCTGACCACGTCGGGGCCTGCGGATTCCCGTTGGTTCTAACGGCCGCCGGGACATTTCATCTGGCAACGCCGTTGTAGTGCGTGTAGCCCCAGTGTCATCAACATCACCGGAACCTTCCTGCAACGCCCTTTGCCAACCTCGTCAGCAGGCGAGATAGCACTCCAGGCATGCGGCCACGACCTAACCACCTGTTGTTCGTCATCCAGGTCCTGTCATTCTTGGGTTCTGCGGCCAGCTGGATGACGGTGGATTTACAACGTTTCCCCGCTTCGTACAACGGTTGGGATATTATCGACGAAACGAGCTTGTTCACGACCACGTCGGGGCCCGCTGCGGATCCCCGTTGGTTCAACGGCTGCCGGGACATTTCATCTGCGCCGCCGTTAGCGTGCCGTAGCCCCAGCTGTCATCGACGGTCACCGGAACCTTCCTGCAACGCCCTTTCGCCAACCTTCGTACAGCGGGCGGGATAGCGACGCAGCAGGCATGTTCTGACCACCGACCTGCGGACCACCTGTTGTTCGTCATCCAGGTCCTGTCATCCTGGGTTCTGCGGCCAGCGGATGACGGCGGTCGACGGCGTTCCCCGCTTCGTACAGGCGGCCGGCGGTATTATCGACGGCGCGGCTGACTTCTGACCACGTCGGAGCCTGCGGATTCCCGTTGGTTCTAACGGCCGCCGGGACGTTTCATCTGGCAACGCCGTTGCCATGTGCGTGTAGCCCCAGTGTCATCAACATCATCGCCGGAACCTTCCTGCAACGCCCCTTTTGCCAACCTCGTCACGTGGGCGAGATGGCACTCCAGGCATGCGGCCACGACCTAACCACCTGTTGTTCGTCATTCAGGTCCTGTCATCTTGGGTTCTGCGGCCAGCTGGTGACGGTGGATTCGTGCCCCGCTTCGTACAACGGTTGGGATATTATCGACGAAACAGCTTGTTCTGACCACGTCGGGGCCTGCGGATTCCCGTTGGTTCTAACTGCCGCCGGGACGTTTCATCCGGCAACGCCGTTGTATGTGCGTGTAGCCCCAGTGTCATCAACATCACCGGAACCTTCCTGCAACGCCCTTTTGCCAACCTCGTCAGTGGGCGAGATAGCACTCCAGGCATGCGGCCACGACCTAACCACCTGTTGTTCGTCATCCAGGTCCTGTCATCTTGGGTTCTGCGGCCAGCTGATGACGGTGGATTTACAACGTTCCCCGCTTCGTACAACGGTTGGGATATTATCGACGAAACAGCTTGTTCTGACCACGTCGGGGCCTGCGGATTCCCGTTGGTTCTAACGGCCGCCGGGACATTTCATCTGGCAACGCCGTTGTATGTGCGTGTAGCCCCAGTGTCATCAACATCACCGGAACCTTCCTGCAACGCCCCTTTTGCCAACCTCGTCAGTGGGCGAGATAGCACTCCAGGCATGCGGCCACGACCTAACCACCTGTTGTTCGTCATCCAGGTTGGTAAAGACCGTTTTTATTTTGATGTGAAAAGCAATAATGTCTGCCTGGTAGTGCTGCCTCGCCCGAGGGCCTTCTTGAAGTGTGTTGCCGACTGTTTTGATTCGCTCTGTCTTATTGTTCTTTTGCTGAGCGGTGACGTTGAGCTTAACCCGGGTCCGTTTTCTGAAGCTCAGCTTGCGGCAATTCTCGATGGCCAGAGGGCTCTTAATGCCAGCATATCGTCGATTGGAGACAGATTGGACGAACATATTCGCCAAACAAATCAGCGGTTATCTTCAATTGAAACGAAAGTCGAGGGATTTTCGCAACTTGTCCCCAACCTCGAAAGATGTGAGAACTTAGTCAAGGACCTCGGATGCAGGGTTCACTCCTTGGGTTCCAGGATTAGCTACCTAGAAAACGTGGGCAAGCGAAACAATATTGTTGTTTACGGGGTGGCCGAGAGTGAGGCTGAAACGCCCGCATTGCTAAACGAAAAGGTGATCTTAGAAATTTTTGAAAAGAAACTTGATATTAGGCCGTCGGTTATAGAAAAAATTTACCGGCTCGGGAGATACTCGGCGGAAAGAGCACGACCGGTGTTAGTGCGTTTCTCGTCCCTCGATGAAAAAAATGCTATCATGAAAAAAGCATACAAGTTAAAGGGTACGTTCGTGTCTTTGTCTGACGATTACTCATTGGAAGTTAGAGAAAAGCGACGTCATCTTTGGGCGTACGCGAAAGCTAAAAGGGAGGACGTAACGAACAAAGTAAAACTAACGCATGATAAGCTTGTAATCAACGGAAAAGTGTTTACTTGGGATACCGAGACCGAGCAGGTTGTACCCGTGAAACGCGCCTGACGCCCCTCTGATAAAAAAAAAATAGTATCACGGAGGGATGTTGTTTTGATGGTCGTGAATTGCAGAAGTGTAAAAAACAAAGTAGAGGAATTGTCTGGTTTGATCAAATCTGTACAGGCTGATGTTATCCTTGGGACGGAGTCATGGTTGGATGACTCTATTCCTGATCATGAAGTCTTTCCCAGCAATTTCAATGTTTACAGAAGAGATAGGTCGCTGCACGGAGGAGGAGTTTTCTTGCTTGTTAGTACCTCCTTACAAAGTTACCAACTAGATATAGCTGGAAATACAGTTGAGTCAGTGTGGTGTCGGGTCAGACTGCCTGATGGTTTTAATCTTACTGTAGGCGTATTCTACAGACCCCCAAGTTCTGACCCCACTGTTTTATGCCAACTTAGCGATCTGGTTTCTAGTGTTTCTAATGACTGTGTGCTACTTGGTGGGGATTTTAACCTTCCAGATATGATATGGAGCGACGAAATGTGTACCTGTGGATCACTCAGTCGTTTAAACCTTGATTTAAAATGCATGGTTGACACTTTGGGCTTCACACAGCATGTTCTCACACCTACGCGTGGCTCGAACATACTCGATTTATTATTTTGTAATTATCCTGGCATTGTTAAACGAGTTGACGTCATTCCTGGTATTAGTGATCATGACGCTATTGTGGCCACGCTTAGTTTTCAATCTCCCCGTAAAAAAATGAATGCAAATCGAAACATATTTCTGTACGCAAGGGGTGATTATGAGGGTATCAGTTCTGAACTTCGCGAGAGCTTCCTTTCTTTCGAATGTATTGCCGAAGAAATGAGTGTTGAGGACGTGTGGATGCTTTTTAAACAGAGAGTTATTAGCCTCACAGAGAAATACATTCCGAGTATTGACGTACGTAAGCTAAAGAAAAGAGAAAAACCATGGATCAATGGTGGTCTATTAAGAATTATTAAAAAACGCAAGCGTGCGTACGCAAGATATAAAAAGAAAAGCTCGGCCTCAAACCTCCAGATATTAAAGGAATTGACTACGACGTACAAAGAGACCGCAAAAAAATCTAAACAGGATTATCTTCAACGTCTTGAAGACACGATGAAAACTAACAATAAGCAGCTCTGGAAGTTTATGAAGCTCTGTGGTAATGATCAGATGGGAATACCTGATATAATGGTACATGGCGAACTACTCACTGACGCAGGGCAGAAAGCTTGCGTTTTTAACAATTATTTTAAATCAGTCTTTCTGCCTCCAGAAGATACAACACTAGAAATGTGTTCAAGCAATTACGATGTGATGCCACCCGTAGAAATCAGTATGGAAGGTGTATTTAATCTTTTGGAACATATAGATGAAACCAAAGCGATGGGCCCTGATAAAATTTCCCCTCGGGTTCTAAAGAGTTGTGCAGACGCAATAGCGCCTTACCTTTTCATAATATTTAACAAGTCATTACTTAATGGAGCTTTGCCAGGGGACTGGAAATTAGCTAATGTTACTCCTATACATAAGAAAGGTCCCAAAAATGATGTCGCGAATTACAGGCCGATCTCCTTAAGGGCCTTGAAAAAAGAAAAAAAAGTTTTTTTAAAACAGTCTGGTTGGGACACGCGTGTCAAAAAATAAATTTTACGCGAAAATATATTTTTTTTACTGCAATATTGTCTGCGCCAGACGCAATTTAGTCGGTGGTCACCTCCTTTCCACTTTTTCTCTCTCTCGGCATTTCGGGCGCGTGGAGGAGAGAAACTCCCCGCCTCCTCGTAGTGGATCGGCTTGGCTGCTTGGCTGGCTTGTCTGCGCCCCGTACGAGAGTTATTGCTACTTCCTGTGTCTGTTGGTCACACGTCGTACCGCGTCGTACAGCCGATTCACACGACGGACCGAATCGCGATTTTTGTCCGCAGACCGTGTACCAAGTGACCGGCAAGTCACCGATTCCTGCAATCCGCGCCTAGTCTGCGGACGCGCCTTTTTCACTCGCGGATTTTTGGCGGCAGATTGACTTGAAAAGCGTTTAGTCTGGCAACGGTACATTGTTTTCGTTTCTGGGCGATGAAAACAAAAGGGGCGCATCGTTGTGTTTTGTGCGTTCGCTGGTTCATTTTGTCGGGCGTTTCTTCGTTCCACGTGTGAGAGGAACTGCAGAAACTGTCTGGCTGACGCGACGCAGGTTCCTGTACTCCTCCGGGTCCGCGTCAAGAAGCTTCCGTCAAAACTCGTCTAGCACACCGCGATGATTCTTGCACGTCCAATCAGGATTTCACCGAGCAAGACCTCTCTTGTGGCTGTGGTGAACTTGAGTGTTGTGCACGAGCGCGGAGTGCGTGAAGGCATCTCCAAACGCTCCTTCGCGAGCCCAGAACTTCGTCGCTTCTACGCGGAACCCTTCTCGAGCAGGACCATGCCTGTGTTGGCAAAACAAACTCATGCTTTGGGTTAGTAAAGCTAGTGGCGCTTCGCGCGAAGCCTATCACGGTGTTTTGTCTCGATCTGTACGTGACAGCGGCGTACGATTCTTTATTGCGGTAGCAAACGTCGATTTCTCTCTTGGACAACGGTGCCACGGTGCGATGTTGGAGTTTCGCGGCACTGGGGGGTGGCGACCAGGCTCGGTCCGTCCTCGCTGTCGTCTGCTCGTCGTCTCCTTCGTGTGGATACGCTTGGGAGACAGACGAACCGCAGACATGTCGTCACCCTCCGCGGATCAGTCCGTCATGTGAATCGGCCATGACTAACTAACACAGGCAACAAGCCCTCTTTAGGAGGTCTTCACATATAAACGCGATAAAACTATAAAACCACCCGAGGACGCGAGACGCGTTGCAAGACCGCGACCATGACAGAAAAACAAAATGGCGAAGCTTTTGTTTGTTGTTTTATCCGAACGGAAGCAACGATTTTGTAAAACGTTTGTAAACAATTACGACGTTCATTCGATGGATTGTTTCTTAAAGCTAAAAATATGTAATTCAAAAGGCGATTTCAAGAGATCACGAAGATTTTACAACCAACATCCAAGCTGTCACTCATTCTTTTGGCCAATGAGAAGCTGATTTGAATGACCATCGTTACCAATGAGAAGCCGAGCTGAATGACCTGGAATTTGCGCGAAAAATTTCAAATAAATCTCTCGCCGTCAATATTGCTCAAAAAAATTTTTTTTTCGCGTAAAATTCATTTTTTGACACGCGTGTCCCAACCAGACTGTTTTAAAAAAACTTTTTTCTTCTTCAGGGGCCATTTAACGTCGGTTTGCTGCAAGTTGTTTGAGCACATTGTATATTCCCAGATAATGCAACATCTCACGTTTCAGAACTTTTTTATCGATTATCAACATGGATTTAGAAAGGGTTATTCTTGTACTACACAACTCACTGAATTTTATCATGATCTTGTTACTACCGTTGATAGGGGTGAGCAAATTGATTGTGTGTTTCTCGATTTTAGAAAAGCGTTTGATACAGTATCGCATTCCCTCTTAATCCAAAAATTGGCACTTTTGAATCTAGATACTTCGGTACATAATTGGATACAGGCATATTTGTGTTCGCGTCGGCAATGTACGGTTCTAGATGGTGAAACATCAGATTTTGTTGAAGTTACCTCTGGCGTGCCACAGGGGTCGGTACTTGGACCTTTGCTGTTCTTAATATTTATAAATGATATTCACGTTGGCGTGACCTCTCAGCTAAGATTGTTTGCTGACGATTGTGTTGTATATAGATGTATAAAAAACGATGAGGATTCCAGACAACTGCAGGCTGATTTGGATCAAATTGAACTCTGGTGCAGTCTATCAAAATTGCAGTTAAACGTCAGCAAATGTGTACATGTCACCTTCACCCGCAAAAAAAATAAACTTCACACTCAGTATTATTTAAATAATGAACCACTAAAAAATGACGGTAAAGTAAAGTACCTGGGGTGACCTTATTAGCAGACTGCAAGTGGAATGCGCAAATTGACGATGTCGTCATGAGGGCGGGACGGGCACTCGGTTTTATCCAGCGTAATCTAAAAAGGTCTACACAAAAAATAAAAGAACTTGCATACCTTACCTACGTTCGACCTCTTACAGATTATGCTTGCACTGTGTGGGATCCTGCT
This sequence comes from Ixodes ricinus, assembly GCA_037355805.1. Classification (NCBI taxonomy): domain Eukaryota; kingdom Metazoa; phylum Arthropoda; class Arachnida; order Ixodida; family Ixodidae; genus Ixodes; species Ixodes ricinus. The sequence continues at coordinate 20,618 of JAZHYW010019222.1, read as the reverse complement.
CAGCAAAATCATATAGACGCTTTAGAGAGGATCCAAAATCGTGCGGCACGCTTCGTCCTGGGGCTGTACGACCGCTTTTCGAGCGTCACGGACATGAAGAATACATTAGGCTGGGATTTGCTGACATTCAGGCGGAAAAATTTGCGCTTAAAATTTCTATATAGCATTTATAATAAACACACTGGTATTAATGGTTTTCATTACCTTCTACCCCCTTACTATATTTCCCAACGTAAAGATCATATCCACAAAATACGCGAATATTCCACCAGGACGGAACTGTGCAAAAATTCTTTCTTTGTTAGGACCATTAGGGATTGGAACAATTTAAGTGTTGAAACTGTTTGTGCCGCAAATGCAGAGATGTTTTTTTCTATGTTGTTCGCCCCCTGCAATAATGCCTCAACGGCGCTGCAGGAGCTACCTGAATAAAGAATTTCTGAAGACTTACACTCCGCTTTGCTTTGGTAGCAGACGACACGATAGATTTGCTGGCCTCTGTTGCAGCGGGCGTCTTCATTGAATTGCGTCGGTAAACGTGGGACAGAAACAAGTGCATCGCCATGGCCGTAGAGGAGCCTCCGCAGTGTGCGATTTTTTTCTGTGAAGAACCCAGCTTAATTCAGAGGGGTGAAAATGCCGTAAAATCAAAACCAGTTACGACGACGACCTGAAGTGCATTACCGGCGTAGTGCAGGCCAACATGAGAAACAAACCGTACGCCGTCGAGGTAAGTCGTTTGTTATTGTTATTATATTGTGGTTGTCAGGTTATTAAAGAATTGCATGTCTATCGCGATTTCGCAGTAGTTTGCTTTTTTTTATCCTTTGGTATACATAAAATTCGTGGATGTGCTCTTTTGGTGAAGATCTCCATCGAAACCGCGATGCGAGTGCAATCTGCCAATGAACTCACCTATATGTTTTTTTATCCAGTTCTTTTTGCGCTTTGGGATCTTGCGGAAATCTGAAGAAACTGCAGGGTCTTTCACCACGCCGATGGTTACCTGGCCAGGCATACGAAGCACTCCTCAGCCACAGCGCGAGTCCGCAAACCAGCGTTCGGGATCTCTGCCGATCGCTCTGGCGGTGTCTCACCGGGTGCAATGCGATTTTTTAGCAGACGATCATCTCGATCGACGCCCGGACTTTCGATAGACTATATTTTGCATCGCACCCCACTATGAATTCTTATAAGTTTCTGAAACTCATTATATTTCAAACAAATGCGATGTCAGAATATCGTCTTTATTCACACGATTCAAACGACGGCCCCGGTTTGGCCGGCCGGCGTGCGGCAGACGGCATACTTCTTGCATTCGTCGCCTGCTGCAGGCATCTTGAGGACCGGAAGTTGCAGTCGTAAATATTTCAGAAACGAGCGATTACCGGCACACTTCTGTTGAAACATATATGACATTCAAGCTTTCTACATCTGTGATTTTTAGAAGTCTTAAATCCAACTCCTGATTTTTGAACGGTCGGGTTTTCGTAGCGAAAACGAGCCACATGTATTTGTCCATAACAACGACCCTAGCAACGGTTTGTTTGGACCCATGACGTCACACTTACAGAGTCAATTGCCGTCTTGCCAGGTATATTCCCCCGCACTGGCACCCGTCGTGACGCCTTTTACTCACCTTTTGAAAACAGCAAAAGTGCACATGCATAGCTTTGATAGGCGCTGAAGATGCGCGAGGGCGGAGGTTCCGAAGACTCCTATATATGACGGTGCACGCACCGTGAAGGAGAGGACCTCAGCGGCACTTTGAACATGATTTTGCTTTAGCCTCCATCTACTAAATTGAAATAGAATTTCGATATTCGTGATTTCAAATGGAGACAATTTTAGTGGGTTTTTTTGTCTCAAATACAGAACCTCTTCAGTTTTCATTTAAAAAAGTGTTTTACGTATGTTTATCCCGATTGTCACCCACCTTATTATATTCAAGCGAACTTCACTGCAATAAGAATGAACCCGTTTGTTTGCATTTCCCGCTGTTTTTTTATTTATTTTAGTTTTTATTTAAGAGTTCACGCGCAGCCAAAGCACGGCGGAATGCAGCGAAAGGGCGCTGGAGGCCGGCCATTCGAAAAAGGCGCCTTGCCGTTTTCACCTTGCCGCTGACCATAAACACATCTTCAGAAATACAACGTCAGATTTCAAGTCCTTCAGGCTTTTTCCTCGACTTCTAAGGATACCACTTCACCACTTTGGAATGGCTGAGCATGACTAATTTGAATGTCATATACCCAATTTTGCTTTCAGACCTGGCGGCGCTCTGTCTTTTCCCGCGGCTTGTTCGGGAGCAGAGCGACTCCTTTCTGAAGAAGCTGGTAAGTAATATTTCTATTCATTTCAAGTTTTATTTTACAGCTTTAACAAAAAGTTTCGAAAAGTACATGTCAACTTCTATTTAAAACATATAATTGCTGGCCTAACTTTCAGACTAAAAAAAAAAGATAAGCATCTCGTAGGAAGTAACGTTTTAACTTCTCGTAATCATTTCGTTTGACGTGCCCTATCTTTTGACGGGAAAAGACAAAAGTCCTAAATTCTTAATTTTTTTTTATTTCCGTGGTTGCCGCTGGTTTTCGAATTGTCTATACTCGAAGGAAATATTGATTTAGACTTGGTAAATGATAAAAAACATAGCAGCATATTACGTCCAATAAGAATCGGAAACCTATGCTTTAAAAGAGAAATGAACCCCTAAGTTACAATAAAGGGGTTGGCGATTATATGTTGAATTTTTAATAAATTATAAATAATTTGCTAGTCACTTCATACCTCAAGGGGTTTTCGGTTTTTGTCCTAGATTATGTAGAGTAAGCTTTTGATGCTTCGATTTTAGATAAAACGACGCGTGGTCAGAAAGGTGCACCATTAAATTACACCTCTGGCACGCATGTCCAGTAGCAAATTAATAAAGAAAAACATGTATTTTAAAGATCATTAAGTAATTTTCTTCACAATTCAAAAACTCGCGAGTTGCTTGATTGTGCGTTTGTTTATACAAGGGGAATAGTCAGTCATCACCGATGGGCGTCTTGAGTCTCCGTTGTAGATAAGACATTTAGCGACTACAGTACAACCCTTAGTCTGGAATCTTTAACGTGCATCCCGCATTAGTGATTACACGGGCGTACGCCGGCACAATGCACGACCATATCGAAATGGACAGGAGTCAGGATTCTGCAGCACAAACTTTCACTCCACGTGATCCAAGATGTCGTGCTTTTACACACGCGGACGCTTTGTGTCCGGGTGGCACATACTTCTATGCAAAGCTACCTGCTCTCTCAACACTTCCTCATAGAATGCCGCAGAATGCGCTCCAAAAACAAGGTGGCCTTTTGAATAGTTACCGGTATTTAAATAATAAATAAACGACACGATGGAATTGACAGACATTGTGACAAAATGAATTTAACTCATTGCAGTTTTATGTGTTTATAACGATTATTATTTTCTCACTAGCACGACCTTAAAAAGGTAGTTATAGCAACTGATCAAAGAAACCTAAACATCACAGAATTACAGCGAGGCTCGTGTATAGGGCCTCAGGGAATACGCGGTGGGTCAATCACTGTGATCTACAGATCGCTCCAAGCGAATGACGCAGCCCATAACACTGTTTAAATCGAAAACGCGATCTGCGCAGGAAAATTCTTCCTGCGCGTGTCCGGCGGGGAAATAAACATGAATGCATTGTTATAGTAAGGTTCCTTATTAGCCCTGACAAACTACAAAGTTAAACAACTGCTTCAATTTTTTACTTTTGTACATGACCAAATCGTGTGCGGCATTTTTTAATTAGCGTTGCAGTAATTGGGTCAAATCAAATTAAAGTTATATTCGAATTATATGCATAACCTAAACATTTGCCCGCTTCTACTAGGGACATGAAGGTCACTTTCATGTTAAAATAATTTAAACACTACCTTTTCACTTTATCTTGTGATCTGTGATCGATTTCGAGAAAGGCCTCAAAAGTGTATGCGAAGATAATGGCAGCAAACAATTTTATCAAAATTACTTACATAACATTAAAAGAAAAATAATGCACTCACACAGCATACGGAAGCAAGGCAAACCTTGATTATTTTATCTAAACAATAAAAATATTAGAACATATATCATAGTTAATATTTGCTTACTTTTCTTTAATTGTGTTATTTTATTTCATTATAGGTTCCAGGAGAAAGGTACTCCTATACCACGGTTCTGTTCCCTGGAGAGGACGCCTTCTCCTCTGCAGCTGTCCGAGTCGAGGTGGAAGACCTGTCGGTGGACGTCGGCGACGTCATCCACGGTGTCAGCCTCATGATCGCCATGTATTGGGCGTTTGACATTCAGTACGCCACGGGGATCAAGTCCACCTTAGCTCTCTGTGAGCGCGCTATTGGCGTCAAAGAAACACCGCTGGGAATGGTTGCTCGTGAAGCTTCTTGGCAGGCTCTAACACTCTAAAAAAAAGCCCGTTCGTCTACTTTCCCGCACAACACTCGGAGAGCCAGTCACCACAACTTTCGGAGGGAGCTCAGCGAATGACGATGCCGGAAACATACGTTTAGACCCAAAAATGCAGTCTGAGTTGTGACATTAAGCAATGTAACTTTCTCGCATGAAAGGTGACCTCAGGAATCGCCTCTCCAGCACCCCTGAACAAGCCAATAAGCTGAGTCTCAGGGTGTGAAAAAGGGCCATCACGACTTGGAGCTCCGCGAGTCCCATAGTGTACAAAAGCGACCCCGAAATCGGGGAGTCGCGGGAACCCTCGCGGGTTGTGCATGGTGTCCGACAGCACTCGCAGTTATAGGGATCACGTGAGGTCCCTAGGTGTAAAAAAGGCCGGCAAAAAGCACCCAATTTACGAGGGATCAGGTGATTCCTTGGGAGTTATAAGCGGTGCTATATAATACCTGAAGTTACCGGTGTCACATGGGTACCTGGGTGTAACCAATGGCATTAAAAGCACCATATTTAGAACGGATCCGTCGACTTTCTGAGAGCTGTAAGTGGTTTCAAATAATTTCTCAAATTAGGGTTGTAACATAAGTACCTGAATGTAACAAAGGGGCCGAGCAGCACCCGAAACAAGGAGTGTCGCTTGAAGCCCGTGGACTTTGACGGGGGTGCTAAGTGATCCCGTATATTTGGGGAGTACTTCAAATCCCCAACCTGAGGGGATACCATATACACCCCAGGGGAGTCACATATGGGACACGGTCTAACTCACCTGAGGGGAGTACCCATATACACCCTTTTTTCTTAGTGTGAAGGTGTACCATGGGCACCGATTCTGCGGGGTTCATTCGCCGTGATTAGAATGTCCCGGAAACACGCGGCTGCAGCTTGCAGGCGAGAAGTTGTTTTGAGTTAAATTCACAGATTATTGCCGACGAAGGCCTCGATCGAGTGGAAACCGGTGAAGCAGAAACATGCCACAGCCTCAATGCTGTTGCCGTACAGCATGGGCTGAGCACACCATTGCCGCACACGCTTTCTGTTTTTTTTTTTTAACAACTAACGACAGCACATTGCCGTGCGATTGATTCATTTATTGTAGACGACATCACCAGCAAACTTGCGCGTCAAAATTAGCAGAACTGCTCGAGAAATAGCCAGAATACGCACCAGCGGGGGCTTCGGTACTGCCCAGGGAGCCTTCATGTGCGCATCGAGTATACTCCCCACTCCGAACTTGCTCCCAAGAGAACGGATTCGACAAATTGGCCGTCGACGAGTTGGCTTTCGACGAATTGGCCTAGACCCTCCATTCCTTTACAGTGCCTACTTTGAGACATGCATTTTTTAACTCCATACGCTATATTTAGGGTTCAGCGTTTTCGGCTTAAACCGAATAAAACCGGTAAAAGTACGCCGAATTCATTTTTCCAAATTCGGTTTTAACTGAAAAAGGTCAGTATTTTCGAGGGCGTCTGGAGGGGTGGGTGGGCGGGGGGGGATGTGACTCATTACTGACCGTATGACCACTTCCTTTCGCAGTTTTCAGCTTGTCTCCGAGATCGGTTCAACTTTCAACAAAAGCTCCGGGGGCGCAGGGGTCTATCAGGACGAAATCTGGGTTTTTCACCTGATAGAGATTTGTGTGCCGAATTCTTTGTTCAAAGAAGAGAGTTTAATCGTGAACTGAACAATGAAAATCAAGGGCGTCCGTAAATGCCGCACATTTTTAACACCCTAGCTTCCGTCTACTAGAGGAGAGGCATAACATACGATTGTTTTATTGTCGTTTCTGTGGTCGGCGCGAATTTACCACCTCTCGCGCAGTCGTGAAAATGGGGAAAAAACGCACTGAGTACAATGCTTGCAAATTTCTGGATTTTGATATTTGCCTCTCCGACCGAAGTGGTAGTGAAGCTCATGTTCGTCCTGTGTACAAATACGAGCACACGACGATAATGTCAGATCACGATAGGGCCCCAGTGCGTCTTGCAGAACAGGTCGTGTCGGCTGCCACAGACAGCAACAAATAAGAAAACCAGTACCTGGTTTACTCACTATACATTTTAAACGAACGCTTTTAAATATTGCATTTTCGTCAGTATACTGGTTTTCGTCAATAAACCGAAAAAAACCGAGAAGTTTACGAGTCTACAAATATTCACCGCAATAAACCGAAAACTTCTGTTTGGAATAAAAACCGAAAAGAAATACGCCGAATTTCAAAATATTAAAAACCGAAAACGCCAAACCCTAGCTATATTGTCAATGTCCTGTTTTGACGCTGTGCTGTTTTGTCGCGGTGCTGTTTTGACGCCGTTCTCTTCTGTCGCTGCGCCCTTTTGACGCTGCGCTGTTTTGTCGCTGTGCTGTTTTGACGCTGTGCTGTTTTGACGCCGTGCTGTTTTGGCACGTGCTCTTCTGTCGCTGTGCCGTTTTGACGCTGTGCTGTTTTGTCGCGTGCTATTTTGACGCGTGCTGTTTTGTCGCCGTGCTGTTTTGACGCTGTGCTGTTTTGACGCGTGCTGTTTTGACCGTGCTGTTCTGTCGCGTGCTGTTTTGTCGTGTGCTGTTCTGTCATGGTGCCGATATTTGCGCCAATTATATGCTACCAAAGTTTATAAATATAGCCATGCACTGGGAGGATGGCAAAACACAGGGTACGTGCTGGACTTGATACATTAGGTCTGTTCGATTCGCCGCAAAGTTCAGTCACAGTTTAGGGAGTGCAGGATTCGTGCAGGCGTTGCCGGTGGAATCAAATGCACCAGTTCCTACTCTGCTTGAACCAGTTCAACCAGTTCCGGCGAATCGAACAGACCTATTTTAAGAGTTGGGCTACGTCACCGCAGCGATGGGTGCCAAGTCGCTGCCCAAATACGGCCAAAGGGGGTATTGGCGCCGGGAGAGTTAGCGCACGTGGAGCGAAAACCCGCGCGCTGCAGAACCAAACCATCTTTGGTGTCAACTCCCATCCTGCCCGTTTTGATCTGGATGTGCTTAGTACCGGCGTACGGTCATCTGTCACCATGCACTACTGCTGGCAACCCTGGGCCGGGCCGGATCGGAGGTGAGCCACTCTCCCTTATATTTTCGGTATTTTCTCGGATTATTCCGCGAATACAGTGCTTAAACTTTACACAAGCTTCAGCTAACATATGGCGATTGTTCCGATACAAATATAGAATCTTAATCACCATAAGATCTTTGTTTCGGACGGCCTAAATTTGGTCGGGCCGGTCCCCATAGCCAAACACGGGAGCGTTCAAAGAACCATAACTTCGTTTCTAGTGCAGTAATCGCACACAGATATTTGGTCAGATATAGTTTACAATCTCCGAAACGCATGCCAAAATGTTTATTGCGATCGCTTGAGGAGAACGCGAGATATTAAAGTTTGAAAAATCGAAGCAAGGAGGCCGCCATCTTAGTTTTTTCCGGGTTACGCCCCCATTGTGACAACCCAGTGAAGGGGAGCATTGGGCGCCATATTGAAACACCCAACTCATACATCTAGCAAGGTAGAAGTTATAATCCTCACCTGGGACTGGAAGCGCCACCTGGTGGGGTAAACCTCAAATACACAAATTGGATTTTTTCGAAAATCATAGAAAATAAACGGGAAATGATAGAACGAAAATAAAAAGATTTTTCGTATTGACAAATTTAATTTTCTATTCAGAAAAGATAGTTTTAGAGTTGAGAGACATTCAGAAGTACCCAAAGTCTACAACCCACCCCCATTCCCCACAGCATTCCCAGACAGGACTGAGAAGGACTCTCAGCTGGGGAGGTTCAATACCAGTCGTTGGAGAGAGCGGAGGAGGAGGAGACAATGGAATATGAGGGCCCAAGGGGAAAAAAAAGAGCGAAACCAAAGAAAGAAGTACAGAAAATCTCAACAACGGAAGAGGAGGACGCTGGAGTGTCGCCAGGACCCTCCTCCACCAAGAAAGGCAGGCCAGAGACCGACGGAAAAGGTCAAACTTCACCAAAGGAAATAAATAATCAAATAGAAAACACTAAGACTACATCCAACCCCACGCCCCAGGAGGCAACATTGCGAGAACAAATGGGCAAGGCTCAAACCACTTTCATCCAAACCATAGCGGCCGTGGGAGGACTAATGGAAGAGAAAGCATGAGTAAACCTCGCGGAAAGCTTTCAAACACTTACGAACATAGCTGTCCAACTGAGAGAACAAAACTCTTACCTGAAGGGAAGGCTCGCAGAGCGACCGCAGGAGGGTCCTAAGAGTTACCTGGAGGCAGCCTCGGCGACTGCCTCCGATGGAGCCCGGATCTGCGAGACGGGGCTTGGAGCCGCGAATGAGAAACGGGTAGATGTAGATGGAGCCGAAACCCTCGCCCATGTTCAGAAGTCGGCACCCTGCACTCCTGAGCTATCCCACAAATCCGAAACCAAACTCGGAATACAGCCAGGTAATGGATTCATTGCGAGCGGCCATTTCGCCGGAGGAACTGGGGCTCAGTGAGTTGGAGACTCGTAGAATAAAGGGCGGGGCACTGATCGGCAGCACCTCCGGTGAGGGGATTGAGAGATTAGCAGGAGAAATTAACAACATAAGGAGACTAAAAGAAAAGCTGCAAGCGAAAAAACCCTTCAGACGCAACCCGCAGATTCTGGTGAAGGGAATTTCAGCCATCATCGACGACTTGGCACTCAAGGCAGCAGTTAATTATTATAATCAATTAAATGGAACATCGGAAGATCTTAAAGTAGCTCGGACTTTCCCCAACCGGGACGGGACTAAAACTGTAGTGCTGGAAGTAGAGCCAGAAACCTTCAAACAACTCAAAACAAAGAGACGACTTCTCGTGGGGTGGACGTCCTGTCCGGTGGAGGAGAACCTTCACGTTCTTTTCTGCCGGCGGTGCTCCCGGTACGGACACAGCATGGGAAGGTGTCAGGAGCGTCCTAGATGCATACACTGCGGTAAGGACCACTCAGGAGCTGACTGCGATAGGCGGAGCAGGCGAACCTGTCTCGCCTGTGAGGAAAACCCACAAGTCCGTCCAACCGGCACGGAGCATAGTATAGCAGCGACGCAGACTGCCCAACGTACCTGTGGTACGTTGCGAGGCTGCGTCAAAATATAAATTGCGGATAGGGACCTGGGGGCCAGTCCGCTGGGGAAACTAACCCACCATCATAAAGGCAAACTCCCATGTCCATAGGTCACATCATTCAGGTCACACTTCACCACCACAATCACACCTTAATATAATACAACACAATTGTAACCACTCATACACGGCCACTGAACACTCAAGAATAAATATACAATCAAAGGGTATTCATATCTCAATACTACAAGAACCCTACTATCTAAACGACAAAATAATAGGTTTTTCAATCACAGACATAGCAATACAACACCACACAAAACCACGGGCTGCTATAATAGTACATACGAAAACAATAGATATATTTCCTACAGATATATCAAGAGATATTGTAGCAGTACACATCACTACACAAACAGTGAATTGCTATATTATATCAGTGTATGCCCCAACACATGATGACATAGACACAACAATTACAGAAATCAGACATCTCATTTCAGAATACCACCCCACACCCGTAATAATAGGCGGGGACTTCAATGCCAAAAAAGTAGTATGGGGAGGGGAAAGGACAGATTCACGAGGAAGTGAATTAGCCCAATTCATTATTGCATCAGATCTTTACCCCCTCCCCCAACTCACCTAACTCCCCCCCCCCAACATTCCAATCTACCAACGGGCGCAGTTGGATAGACCTTACACTTATAACACCCAATATAATCAGGGAAATAACAAACTGGACAGTGTTAGATGAACCCACCGGAAGCGACCACAGATATATACTTTCAAGCATACAAAACATACAATACATCAACTAAAAAACTCACACAAACAGGACAATTCAAACTCCTTGACACACTATCCAGAGACACGTGGTTCATAAATACGCAAACAACACTCATTACAAGTAGAAAACAACTCGAACATATAATTAACACATTCTACACAAAGATCAGAATACTTTACAATAGATATTGTAAAGTGGTTCAAGAGAGCAAAAACCAAATACCATGGTGGACGCCACAACTGGACATCGAGAGGAAGAGAGTGAGAGCTCTTCGACGAAGATTCCAGCGAGCCCCACCATCTCTTACGCCCACATTCAAAAAAATTATCTCACAGCACATAAAGAATACAAGAAAAACATAAAACAGCAAAAACAAAATCATAGAAATCATTTTGTACACAAGTATCTGGAAACAGATTTACACTTCCATATAAAATCGCACTAAATAAAATAAAAAAAACTATTCTAATTCCCTCCATCCTTAAACACGATGAAACATATACATCCTCCCTACACGAATCCGTAGAAACTATCTTGAATGCCCAGTTTCCACGGGATCGACCGACAGAATACACACCAGAACAAGTATACATCAAACATCAAACGCAGACACCACCAAACACCACCAATGACGCCCCATTCACAATCCAGGAATTGACACATACTATACAGTACATAAGAACACGAATCACACCAGGCACTGACAACATAACATCATCACTTGTAAATAAACATCTCCAAATACCCATCCCTCATCCTAAGCATATATAATGCTTGCTTAATCTATTCACATTACCCCAAGCAATGGAAAGAGTCACGAGTAATATTAATCCCCAATCCTAGCAAACCCCTTCATCTACCTTCCTCATATCGTCCCATCGGTGTTAATTCCATATTAGAAAAACTACTGGAGAAACTGGTATGCAATAGACTATACCACTTCCTCCACACCAATCACCTACTACACCCAAAACAATTTGGTTTCACACATAAAGCCTCGGCACCAGCCGCCCTTGTGCAGATCAAAAACACCATATTCACAAAACTCGAAGCCCAAAATAAGCCCATCATCATCTCATTAGACATTTCAAACGCGTTTAACACACTCTGGACCCCATTTGTCCTCGAGTATTTTAAACGTCATAACATCCCCCGTAACCTATACTTTCTACTTCAAACAATACTAACAGATCGTACGATCAATTACCCCACCCAATCAGCCCCTGTTTCCCTTCATGCCCTACTGGGAAGCCCACAAGGCTCCCCACTTAGCCCCCTTCTCTGGAATGTCATGATTTCATCCCTCCTTGACCTTTCATATCCCGCTAACGCTCATGTACAAGCGTTCGCTGACGACATCACTTTAGTTATATCAGGTTAAACAAGGCTTCAAATAGAAACAACAGCAAATAAAACACTCCACATGATACACGCATGGAGTACTCAGCACCACATTACATTCAATCCATCCAAATGCAATTTCATACTCATAGGTAATCACTATCTTAAACGACCTCCCACCATAAAACTAGGGAATCATAATAAACGACATACACACGAATTAAAATTCCTAGGAATCATATTTGACCACAAACTATCATTCCTCCCACATACCACATACCTTCGTGATAAGATATACAAATATACAATTGCACTATCATCATTCTCAGGTATACATTGGGGATTCAGCCCAAAACATTTTCGGGACCTATACACCCGTAGTCTTGAAAAAACCATCACTTATGGCGTCCCAGTTTTCTTTAATACAACTCCCAATTCACATCTCATGCGTAAACTCATATCCATCCAACGTATCCCACTCCTCAAAATATGCAAAGCTTTCACAACCGTAAGTAACGCGAGCATCAACATTCTTACGAATATACCCCCTATACAATACACCCTCAACCGGGAAATTGCCCTTTTTTATATATTTCAACTCAAATAGCCATACACCCTCTATGAAACTACATATGATCCTAGTCAAATGCAACACCACGTAGACATATGGGACATGCATCCAGCACAACTCCTTTCCTTTCCCTTTACATCAGGCACCACCCCACTACACCAAATGCTACATAGAACCACACATAACATATACTACAGACGGCTCACTACTTAATGAAACAGTAGGCGCAGCCTTCGTTATTCTTGATACTCTACAACAAACCATAACATACGGAAGATACAAACTTCCACCATTCACATCCATCTACGAGGCGGAATTACAAGCCATCAAATAAGCTCTTCTATGTGCAGATACATTCCCTCGAAAAAATAGTTTCACCCTTTTCTCGGACAGCCATTCCGCACTCCAGTCGATAGCGAACCCACACAACACCCACCGCACAGTATATGAAATCAAGGAACTCCTTAAACACTAAACATAACTCACACCATTCAATTCATTCACATTCGTAGCCATACTAATATCCACGGAAATGACATAGGAGACCATTTAACAAATACATCTACATAGATACACAGGAACCCCAATAACCCTTTACCCCAACAAACAATACATATGCAAACAGATAAGACAACATCAATACAAACTTGTATGAACAGCGTCTCAGCTAACAGTGGGTGAAAGAAAGCACTGGAAAGGCTGGAGCGCGCGAGCGTCTTGAGACGCAACTTGAGTCCCGCTCAGCTCGTGCGCTGGCTTTGGCAGTGCTTTCTTTCACCCAGTCTAAGCTGAGACGATGGTTCTAGCAAGCCGGCCCAGGAATAATAATTGGACACAAAACTACTCGACCACGTCAGTATTTAAATGGATTCCATCAGTCTACGCAATTCCAGAATACTTTCCAACAAACTATCTACAAACACAAATACTTTCAGATCGCGGAAGGTTCCCTTACTACTTCCATAGATTTCATCGGTCACCTCATAGCATAAGCCCTTGCGGACAACAGGCCGACACTTTCACCCATTACACAACTACATGCCCATTAACAACACAGTTCCAGGCCCAATTACACACACTCCTGCCACAAGGAATCACAGACAATAATTAACCTGTTATAGTAACATCACCAGATATAATAAAAATACTAGAAAACATGACTGCGCATATAATCTCTTTAATCCCTCAATTGTAATGGCAACGGCAGTCCGAGGGGTCACTGGGGGTCCGGCGCGCGGACGACTTCACTCGAGATAGCCATAGTGGTTGCCAGACAGGGAAAATAATAATAATGAAAATATTAATAAAATGATATACAAATGAAAAGGGTAAACAACAAACCAAAAAATAAAAAGAGAACCGAGAAGCACTAATCATGCAGTGCAAAGCAACCTTTGGGAATAGTGGAGGCCCGGAAGGGCTCAGGCGACACCCTCCTTGTACCCAGGTCCCGGCCCCACCCCCCGGTCTAGGTAAGTATGGTCAGAGCGGCAAGACCAACAAAACTATGCAAATGAATAGCAGGGAAAAGAACGTCCTTACCTACCACACTCAAATCACAAAGAATGCATACAAAAACAAGGGTTTACAAAATATATACATAGTAACAAGAAAGTGGAAATGAAATAGGGACCCCATAGGGGGGAGCAACCGGAACCTCCCCCACCCCGGGAAAGAAAAAAAATCTGATTTTGGCTACAGAACACATGGAAGACACGGCGGGGGGCATCCGGCCCACAGCCGGGTGTCTCTGGAGGGTCACAGATCTTTTTCCGGAGGACTATGGCCGCTTACCACCCACCGGGGGTTTACCCTGGGGGGGGTCGCAAACGCCCATGACAGGATAGCTCCACTAAAAAAAAAATAATATTTATATTGAGCCCACTTGGGAGACCTAATGTCCCCACCTTCAACCCACATACCTACGGTGTCAAAGATGAACCAGAGAGAAAAAAGAAAAAAAGAAGCAGACTGCAACGATCCAACAGCGCAGATAAAGTCAGACGGCTACGCCTGAACTTAAAAAAAAAGGCTCACAAAAAGGTGTGTGACTCACCCTTCACTATCTTTGAGTGACAAGGAGGTATACTTCTTAGCCAGCGCATTCAAAGTAATCTTGGCCGGCCTGTAAATGTTTTTTTTTCTGTTTTTCTCTTTTTTTCGTCGTGACCTTATAATGTCTTTGTTTTCTCCTTTTCTACCGAAACTTAGTTGCGGTAAAACTATCGCAACATTACTAATACAAAAAAAAAGTGTTAGTAATGTATCTGTTTTCCTTCTTTCTTTTTTACCTTGTGGGTGCGCGTGGGCTTCATGTCTGAAGCATCCTCTTTATATTTCTTTCACAAAACATAAGTTTGGAGTCAGCGTTCTTTCCTGTGTTCTATTTTCTTCCTCCCGTGCTCGTGCGCTGTTTTAGGTATGCCTGCTAGATCTGCTTGATTTGTTTCGTGACCGCAAACCCCAATAACCATGTTTGCACTGGTTCGGTTTTTGAACGAGTTCGACGAAAAACTCTACGTTGTAGCCGCGAGCTGCATAGTGGACTTTCATCCAACCGACGAAACCGACTATGACAAGAAAGCAATCTACACTACATACTGGGAGGACAAAGAAAACCCGGATAACACAAGCACCTATTCGTCGCAGATATTGCTGCTGGCCAATAGGTATTATTGGCCATTTTTTTACACACGAGCCAGTTACGTTTGACGACTTTACGATCGGATGTTATTATTATTTAGGGATACATATCGACGAGCATGATCTAGGCGTCTTGGCGACGAGCATGATCAATTGGTGTTTTGAATGCGTGCGGCCTCAAAGCGCCATACATGGCCTTGCACTGACGTCACATCATCCATTCCATACCACAACTGAAGAGAGTGAGGGGAAAGCTGCTTTTGTACAAATTTTGAGTGACCTGTTAATCTTCTATAATATTCTAGAGGGAAAGTAGCGACTTCAGGGAAAGTCCGGGACACACAAAGGAGTTCCTTCTTCCCCTCTTCTCTTGTGACTGCCGGAGAGCTGATGGGATGACGTCAGGTGCAAGGCATGTATAGCGATCGATGACAAAGTAGATGGGAGTTGTAGATGTTCTTCATAGCATATTTAGTGGCTACATAAAATTATAAAAGTGAAGTAGAAATGTGTTTTGGCCAGAAGTGTATATTTGTTGTTTAGCAGAAGTGGCTTCCTCATTTTATTTTTAATTATTACACAGGCACCAAAGAAGCTCTTGAAAATAAGCGAGCATCTAAACGACCTCGCAAGGCAGTAGTTCATCCTCCGGACTTGGAAATTGAGAACTACACCGGACTCCTGCCCGACAAGGTAGCAGGTAAGCAGGTATTGTGCTCTTAGATGTTACATATATAAATGCCTGCTGTTTCAGGTCCCAGGTACATTATTTGTGCGGCTGATTCTAGAGAAGGTGCCATATTATTAAAGATTTCTGTAGCACATCAAAATATCCAGGCCATTAAAAGTATTTTTAAGTCAATCACTGGAGTGCGCGGCTTGGCATACGAAACTTAAGAATAGTATTTTTTTACAATGCTCTCCATTTCAGGGGAAGAAAAGAGAGAAATGACTCCAGGAGGCATCAAAGACCAGTGCATATGAATGCATCCTAAAAGAGCAACTGGTAAATGCTCAAAAGAAAGAACAGCGAAGCCAGTTCTGCCATCCGTGTACGTGCAACAGCAAGTGTCTCTTGTGCTTAAGCACATTTGGCTTCGTGTCGCTCACAAGTAATGTAGACCATGTTTTTCTTGCCCAAAAAAGAAGTATGCACTGCTGAATGTTCAGTCTTTGACAGAATGTAGTGCTTGCGGTTGGGATAAGGTGGTACGATTTTAGGACTTATGATAAAATATTGAGCAAGCGTTCACACAACAGTTGCAAAAATGGGGTTTGGTGCTTATTAGGTTATAAAGCAAAAATCGAAAGGACCACATAACAAGGTGGGTCCTTGCTTGGCCTGGTGGATTAGCGCAAATGTGCCGTGGAACCCAAAATTTTTAAAGGGCCAGCACTTTTGCACCCAGCTTCACACCAGCATATTTTGGAGAAGCTGCTTATACAGAGCAGTATCTCCCTTTGCCCAGTGGTGTCAGAAGTTTGCTGGTAGAGGAGCTCTATATGTTCTTTGCCTAACTTTCATATGTTACAAAAATGGGAGACGGGCGTTTATCGCCACATGGGTTTAGCTCGGTTTATTATAGTGTGATGGCCTATCAAGACCCATATGTCTTAGTAGTGTAGTTGCTTTTGTGTCATGCCCTGTTTTCTCACTGAAAATTTCAGAAGATGGCTTTTAGCTTTGTACTCTTTGTTATGCGTGTCACAACGCCCCTCAGGGACCGCCAAAAAGGAGACGCCAAGCTAAAGTGGCTCAGAAACTAACACAGACGAATGTGTCGTCTCATTAACGGAGCGAAGAAATGCCAAAAAGGATGCTGCCTATTGGCGCCGTTGGTACAATGAAGTCACCAAGGAAAAGAGCAGGCTTATTTCTGTTATCGAGATAATGCAGAAAACTATTGATGGCAAGCTGAGCGCCAGTGACTACTTTGACAGTTGTGTTTATTTCATTTTGTTTTGTTGTGGCCACCATGATTCATGGTTACATTGTATTTTATAGGCTCTAAAACATTTACATTTAGGAATAAAATAAACATTCAAGCAATATTTTATGAACTTGAAGGTTTCAATTTTTGTTTAGTCCATCAACTGCTGTAGTCGCAGCTGCCAAGAGCAAGGACACCTCCTGACTACCGCTGCAGTACGTAAATAATGGCTTTGTTCTGTACCGTAAATTTGGAGAACACCGCAGAGTTCTGTTTAAAAGCGTGACGACCAAGCAGTAACAAGGAAAATGCCCTTCAATTTTTAGTTTTTATTTGAGAAAGCATAAAATCTATTTTCCATGTGGACTAATTCATAGAAATAACAGAGAGGATACAAGAGGCCGGTGTGCATTCATCATCTTGGTAACCCGAGACTAAAGACAAAAAGGGGGACGACACACACAAGGGTGTCGTCCCCTTTGTCCTTAAAGGGTTATTCACGCGAGGGAGAAATCCCAGGTATTTCTCCACGGCCTGCGCATGCCGCGACGAAAACGTCAGGCTTTGCGATGTGCAAAAGCCTCGCGTTTTCGTCTCGTGATACGCGCCTACCGGGGAGAAACCCCTTTACACCGACAAGGTAAAGCACTTGCACAATGCAACTAAATGGCATCGCAAAAAAAAAAAAATTTGATTTTCACATTAGCGTGCGAGATGAGAGAGTCACTTCTCGAAAACTCGCGCTGAACGCCGCTGATTGGCTCAGCTGCTCCGCGACTATAGTCAGTGACAAGTCAAGAACGAATTGGAAGCTCCCCCTACCTCTCTCCACTTTAGTAGAGCGAACGCTGAAGTGGAAAGGGGTGGGAGGAGCTTCCACTTCGTTCTTGACCTGTCACCGACTATAGATCACAACACAAAAAGTCGTCAGCTAGCGACTGCTTCAAATGCGTCCCATATTTTCCGCGAAGGTCGAATTTGCGATGAAAAGTTATCGCGCGGCTGCTGGACATCGCCGGTGTGAACGCATCTTTGGTCTCAGGTAACTCCTAGCTGACTTCAAAGAATTTTTTTACGCATTATACATTCATTAAAGCTGTCTCTGAACTTGCGGCTCAAACTACTCATTCTCAATCATGAAAAAAAAAAAATAGGCATCCCATGTCAAACTAAAATTCTGTTCTCTGTTTTACACTTCTGTAACAGATGAAGATCACACACACCGCTCTCAGAACATGGTGGGACGAACTGCTACTGGTAAGTTTTGCCTATAGATTTTAAATGTAACGGCGAGTAGCCTCAAAGTAACCTCAGTGGGATTTCTCTGCTCTCTACAATGTGATTGCACGAACCAATACTTTTCGAAGCTTCTTGTCAAGCAGCGTCCTCTGCAGAGATTCTGGATATTTAAGTGGTAAGTTTAGGCTTTATGATACTGTAGTCAAGCTTGTACTTCTATATCTACAGTTCTCACAAACACAATAGACCAATCTCACCAAGCGTTCGGCGCGTGCGTGACGCCGCCTAGTTCGCAGGAGGCAGGCAGCAGTGCACAAGACGGCTCGTGCCGCCTCATGCTCCACACGCGCAGAGCTCCAGCGAGGTTGTCGCACGTGCAGAAAGACTAAAGCTCCCTCGATGCATCTCGGCAGCGGTGGCGTAGTCAAACTGGCTGGTGAGATCGGTCTATTATTGACTGATAGCCTCAGGCTGTGGGACATGTCCAACATCAAAGAACCTAACTCTATACAATTCAAAGTTGATGGGGACTCTGAGCTGTACAAAACCTGGAGATATCATTGCCACAAAAAGTGGCTTGGTGGCCTGTTGTATAGGTCCTCCCTTCTGGTTCTTGATTAGCAGTATGTATGGAAGCAGCATTACTTGATCTGTTATTTGAAGTCCTACACTACTTGCATCAGTCTGCTTTACACCGAGCAGAACGCAGGTGTGCACTAAAACTAGAAGTGTAACGGCCCGTTCACACTTGGCCGAGTTCGACCGAGAGACCGCTTTTGGCTCTGCATCCTTAGGACCAGCTCGGCTGCAGTGGAGCTGGTCCTAAGAGATCGCAAGAGGCTTAAAAACCGGTTTGGTCTCTCTCGGTCGAACTCGGTTGCAAAAGTGTGAACGGACCTTAAGGAACCTGGTGTGCATTCCTCCGGCTACTACGGGTGGAGTTTACCTCTACCTAAGGTTGAAGCTTCGGCGAGTTGGTGTGACATTTTTAAAAGGTAAAAACAGCGCAAGCGACGAGGGACAAGAAGCAGGACACACACATAGCGCTGAACAATTCAAAGCACCCAGTGAACTAGAAATAAACATAGCTAAGGTTGATGCTTGGGCACTGTGCATGTGTCCTTCTGCTTCACGTCCCTCGTCGTTTGCGCTGTTTTAACCTTGCACCCATGCATTGGAAATGTAATTTTGATTAACTTCCTAAGTTCCTTCATTCGCTTTGTATAAGGTCACAATATGGCAACATGTTTTGTAGATTCTGGTCAAGCAGCTTCCCCTGGAGAAGTGCTGGTGTCTACCAGTAGTAAGTTTCTCTTCTGCAACAGAGAAACATGCAGAGTCTGACACAGTTAGCACAAACAAACCATCGCCGGTTCCCATTTTACTTCAACGTATGAACTGCTATCACCAAATATTTACTTATCTTGTGTAGTATAGGGTATGTTGTGCAGTGTAGGGTATATTGGTAATAGTAATAATAATAATAAATAATAATAACATAAATAAATAGTACTATAATAATATAGGAATAGTAATATAGTAATAGGGTATAGTAGTATAGTATGTTGTATAGTATAGGGTATCTTGCGCAGTATAAGGTATGTTAAGTGTAAAGCAAAAAAATTGGTTCCGATTTTCAAGTTTTCCATGTTTCCCAGCGAACCCAATCATTATGTTTATCCTATGCAATGTGTCCCGTCTGCATTGCAAAACCTGGAGCTGTTGTTATTTTTACAAATAATACCTTAAAAAAATGTTTTCTACCTGGTTAGGACAGGCATGTACAAAACAAATGTTTGCCCAATATTTACGTCACAATACAAACTTTTCAATTTGCGGAAATCAGAAAATTTTTATTGTAACAAATGTCGGGCAAATTTTTTTCTTAAACATATATTTTCTGTTATAATTATCCAACCAGGAAGAAAACATTTTTTTCTCTCCTGGGTTGATTGCTTTTTAAAGGGCAACTCCGGTTCAGTCCCGATGGTTCCATTTCAATGTTGAAAAACAACGCTGACCTACTTGGTATCATCGGAAAAGCTCACATGTCAAATATTACGACGCGATTCCGTCAAAATCTTATTAAGCCAACCAACGAAGTCCGAGCGGCACCGCGGTCACTAAAATTCGCCTAAACTATCGGGCGACGCGCGGTGCAGCATCGCGCAATCTATCGGGCGACGCGCGGTCAACGCCGCTCTGCGGACACAACCAACACCACGTGAAGCGGGCGAACCGTCACATGCTGGAAGAATTGTTTTTGCTTATTTCTTGCTTTTAGAGGTGTGGTGTGCAAGGGCGAGAGAGAAAGAGAAGGGTGTGGAGCGTCGACGATGTACCGACGTAACTCTCCGTAACACGTGATGTCCATGTATATGACGATAAGGACATATGTTGCCCTCCGCTAAAAAGGTTTCAGTTTCGCTTTCTGATTTTCATTTAGACGAGGTTTGCGAGAAAACTATAACTTTTCCAAAAATGAATGACATAGAACCGTTTATTAGTAGCTCTGACAAGATAATCACCCTTAATCCCAGAATTCC
>JAZHYW010019220.1:0-10256 GCA_037355805.1 Ixodes ricinus | reverse complement strand
GCTGCATTGCTTAGTAACAAAGCGAAAAGTTGTAGCGAAGAATAAAATTGACTGCTTTCTCGCACAGTTGTTGTTATTGCGCGCCTTAGATGTCTGCCTCGTACGCAAGCGGTCGTGGGTTCAATCCGCAGTGGGAGGCTTTGTTCTTTTTTTTTTTCGAACATTTTGTTTTGTTGGGGCATTTGGCGATATTTACGACATTTCCTTTTTACGATTAACACTGAAAAAAGAAGAATGTTGTCGACGACAGTGCTAAAAGCGCGAGCTAGTTGCTTTGGATCACGCGGCACGAGCGCTCCTGCAGGGGTCGCTATCATTTCGTCGAAACTCGTTTCGTGGAATTACGTTTCGTGGACAACTTTTCGTGGACACACGTTTCATGGACACACGTTTCGTCGACACTGTGACGTTTCGTCGAAAATCGTTTCGTGGACAGCACCACCCTAAAACGTTTCGTGGACAAACTTTTTTTTCTCTTTCTTTTTTTTTCTCTGCGGCTCCGAAAGGAATGCCGGAAACTGAAGGTACCTATAGACGCTTTGCAGCAGCTGTGCATGGGCGCCGCCATATCCGACCTTCAGTTTTTGTTTCCTCTCATTCCGTTCGCTCCACTTCATCATTACCACAGCAGGCCAGGTTATTGCCATCTTAGATTTTATTGTGTCATTCTCCCCTTCATTGGCCTTTGTGGAGGCTCGACAACATCCGTTTCAGTAGCTCGGTATCTCGGTAAGACAAGAGAAGGTCAGCAATGGCGGCTGTAATCTGCCGCGTGTGTAAAGCGTGATAATAAACAGATGACAAAGACGATGCCTATAGCGCAGTTGGTCTCAAAGGAGAGCAACTGCGCGACCCTCTCGCTCTCATCCGTGTCACGTGGAACGGTATTGCATGGAATAAGCAAGAGTGCACAGGACTTTGCGCACGGCCTATTCGGATGTTTGCAAGTTCCGATGCTCGTTTATGGAACCGAAAGTTACTGGAAGAAGAAAAGTGGTGGAGAAAAATATGCGTAGGCGCAAAACAAAACATCGAAAAAAGGCGTGGACACAGATTTTTTTTCATATTGGTTATTTTTAAACAAAAATACAGCTTGCAGCCTTTTATTGCTACATTACAACCCTAATATTTTAATTTTAATTAAACATGTACATTATCCTCAATTATTAAAAAGGAAAAGTGATGCAGTTTTTACTGGCTACTGCGACTTATACGCGAAAAAACTGTTTAGTCGGACTCGTTTCATCGTCATTTATCCTTAAGGGCCGTTTAAAAAAAACATTACATAAGAAGGGGCCTGTAAACAATGTCAAATAAAAATAAATAACAAAAGCACGAAAAACAATGACACTCGCACTCCCGCGAGCACGGTGCCCGCGAGTAAACCTAAAAAACGCTACGTTGCAATGCAAAAAAAAAAAAAAGAGAATTGGTAACTGATAAATAAAACATTACGCCAAGTTTAGTCTTATTACACAAAGTAAACCATAGTTGATATCAAATGCGCACCTTAATGCATTATATAGCTCCTCTCGAGCAGCCGCCATATGCAAGGCCTTGGAGGCGGTACTACCACTAGACGAGATCTGTCGGCAGCAGCCGACTGGTCCTCACACGCGACATTCAATTGTTTTTTCGCGATGCCAGCAGACAGATACCAGGGGCAAGTTCGCGACCCAGCTCTTTGCATAAAAGAGCAGCTTCCAAATCTAATGTTCTTTGGTCACATATTGGTTTATGTGCATGAAAAATTTCAGTACAGACATAACATATGCAGAACTATTGTGTTATTTAATATTCAGAAGCTATATGCTAAAGTCTAAAAATCGTATGCGGTCTGGAAAGTACAGTGCGTTGAATGCCCGGTGTTTGGAGGAAAAAGAACCGTGTTTTATCACCGTAAAAGTAAACTACGCGTAACCGAATGCTCAGTCTCCTCCAAAGTTTATTGCTAGCGGCTAAGACCAGATGCCAATTAGCTTAAAAAACGATTTTATGCCATTTTCAACGATAGAATGGCTGTGTGCACCGCAAACAGGCCTCGTTTCTTCTTTAAAATTTTTTTTAAGAGCTTTAGTGTTTTGACGTGTGGACTATCTATGCTATGTTCAGGTGGCTCTTGAGGATTCTACCAAAAGACGCGACGCGCGGAAAGATACACTTGCTTCGGAAACGACCCTGCCACTTCGTCAAAACAGTCGAAGTGCCGGCGGCCAGCCCGCGAAGGGTTGCGTTCAATGACGTACAGGCACCTCGATCACGTATGCTGCCGAAAGCGTAGCCATCAAGAGCAGCGCATATTGTTGAATGTTTTAAGAATCTAATTTGAGAAAGGACGGTGGTCGAGAACAAAACTTTCCGGCTTTGACAACTCTTCCCCAAAGGTTTGGGCAAAGACACGAGCGAAACCATACAATCGTAAGTTCCGTCATCGGTGCAATCAATGCCCCCCTCCCCCCCCAAAAAAGAATAAAATAAGCAGAAAAAAGTTGAGATAGTTTAAGTCGGTGAGGCAAGATGGCTGCGCACTGGTTCGCCTTACTTGGCCCAGTCGGCCATCTTTCATCCATCCATCCATCCAGCGCAAGGCCGCGCGCCGCGAGGCGCAGAGGCCGCGAGGAGGTGCAGCCAGTGCAGCTGGCGGAGCTGGCAGAGCGAGCTGTCGACGAAACGTCGCAACGTCTGTCGATGAAATGAGCGGGTGCTCGTTTCCACGAAACGATCTGTCGATGAAATATCGCAGTGTCGACGAAAACAATTTGTCCATGAAACGTCGTTCGACGAACTGATTGCCCCGACTCCTGCAGTGGGTGCAGTCATGCCAGTCAAGGCTACTCGCTCGCCGCTTGCACGGCCTTCGCAGCTATTCTATGCAAGGGTGATAGTCCGTCGTATTACACACAAATACAGCTCCAGAAAAAATGGTTACAAAATTACTGCGGCTGGCATCTGTCACCTCCGGTACACGTAATCTTCATTTGCAAGTGGAGTGACGGACGGCACCGGGCGAAGTTTGAAAACGGAGAACGCTTATTTTGATGTTCCTGAGAACGCGACGAGTACAGGCGGCAACGTGGACAACACGCACCAGTGCGGACACCGCCGAGCACACGGCCACACACACGCCGAGCGACCGAAATTTCAAAATGCAGTCAGCGACATCCGAAGAAAACGTGTTGTTGACGTCAAAATAAGACGTCAAAGTAAAAGCAGTTATTTTGACGTCCGTGACGTCATTGGCCACGCCCCCTGTATTTCAAATCTGTGCCGAAAATACGCAGGCCCGGGTGATCTGTTGGTTCTCGGGCGCCGGCGCTCTTCTGAGGCCGCTACAAGCAGGGGCGGATCCAAAGGGGGGGGGTGACGGGGACGGCGCCCCCCCCCCCAAAACAAAGTCGACCCCCCCCCGAAATAAAACCGACTACCGGCCTGCCAGGTGGTAGAAGGATCGGCACTCAAGGACGAGGGTTCAAAATAGGGTAGGTCGCACCCTAGCAGGCACACTTGCACTCTGAACTTGGAGAACCACTCCGTCGCTTTAACCGAGATTGATGTCCGCGGCGTCGGTTTCAAAGCACGGCTTGGAGCCAATAAGTCGGCGCAGCGGCGCACATCTAGGGCCCGTCGGCGCAGTGTGGTTCTGCGGCGGCTAAAACAAAAGGCGCAACCGGAGTCCTGTTCATCTTACTCTAGATTCCCCCCCAACACACACACACACACACACACAAATTTCCCGCCCCCCCAAAACTGAGTTTGGATCCGCCCCTGGCTACAAGTTCTGCTGTTTTGGCTGTGAGTAATCATAATATACATTAGGCTCATAATAAATAAGTGTATTAAGATAAGCTCAAAGTAATCAAGAGTCATCCCAATGTCATTTCGGTCTAATTCAAGTCCACTGGGTTTCCAGCGCGACTTGAGTGACCGTTTTTTTGGTGTGCCTGCAATTTCTGTGTGAGTGAGTTTCCTTCTGCGCTTCTCCTACAACAAGTTAAAAGTAACTCGAAGTAATCAAACGAGTAATATTAATGTCAGCTGAGTTCATTAGATATCATTTGGAGGTATAACACGAAGTAATCAAAGGAGTAACCAAAATGTCAATTAGGCCAAATTAAAGTACATTTGGTCAATAGTAACTCAAGGTAATAAAACAAGTAATATGTAATGTCAATTGAGCGAATAATAAATAATCTTGTTCAATATTAGCTCCCAAAAATTATAACAGTCATCGCAATATCAATGAGGCCGAATCAAGGTCCCGTGGATCAAAAAGTAACTCGAAGTAATCAAAAGACTAATAATAATGGCTGACTGAGCTCACAACCGATAAATTGGCGCTATAATTACACAAAGTAAACAAGAGTCACCAAATGTCACTTAGGCCCAATTAAAGTCAATTGAATTGAGAGTAACTCAAAGTAATCAAGAGTAATCATAATGTCAATAATCATCACATAAAAATTCAATTCGTTGAATATTAGCTGACAGTAATGAAGAGTTATCGCAATGGCATTTAATTCGAATTCATGGCCAATCTGTCAAAAGTAACTCGAAGCAATCAAAAGAGGAATAATAATGCTCAACTGAGTTTATTATAGATCAGTTGGAGCAATAATAGCACGAAGTAATCAAACGAGTATCATAAATTGCAACTGTACTTATATCATCTAAATTGTATCAAAATGATAAGTCAAGTAATAAGAAACATTAAACAAAACGTCCATTCAGCTGAAATAAATTCGAGTGCGCCACAATAACACGAGGTTACAAAAAGAGTAATAAACATATCAGTTACGCCTCGTCAAAAGTGGGACTATAGTAACTCCAAGTAGTCACAATAGTCATCAAATGGTCATTTGTCCCCCAAAAAATCAAAGTGTATAAACAATTATTCTAAGTTACCAGATGTGTAAGCAAAACACGACCACTGAAGGCAATAAGTGCTTAATTCTTTCTCGTCTTCCTCGTGTCCTCTTTTTTTATGCTGTTGTTGTTGTTGTTTATTGCCCAGAGGATAGGCCCGCAGGCCTAAGTGGGGAAGGGATTAAAGGAAAGCGGGGAGGCCGGCGGTATGGACGAAGTCTAGAAGGCTTCGGGCGCAGGCGTTGTTGGTCGTCCAGGTCTTGTAGGCCTCCGGATCGTCCCACCGTATCCCCGCCTGGAGGACGTAGTGCTCCCGATCCGCCCGTATCCCCGGGCAGGTCCAGATGAGATGGCGAACATCCACCTGGTCCGCCGGAGCGGGGCAGTGGGGGCAGGCGGGAGGGATGCGGCTGTGGTCCCCTCGCCATGATGAGAGGACTGCCGGTGTGATAGCGCATCCAGTGCGAATGCGCCGGAGCAACACCTCCTGGAGCCGGGACAGACCAGGGGGAACCCGGGCGGTGCACGGTGGTATGAGAGCTCGCGTGCTTGCCCGGATCCTGGTCTTAGTGGCCAGAAGTGTCGCCACGAGGTCCATGGGGAGGGTGTGGCTCTGCAGGTCCTCTGATTGGGCTGCCCGTTTGGCCGCCTCATGAGCCGCTATGTTGCCCTCTGCAGGGCCGTGGCCCTGCACCCAGTCGATGACGACCATGCCCGCGAAATGGTGTCGTAAACGATGGATCTTTTGAACAATGTTCATGGCTTGTTTGGTCTGTTTCAGGTGCCTAATGGCCTGAGCGGAGTCAGTGAATATGGTCACTTGAGCAATGGAGTGATCTTTGGAGGCTGCGAGAAGGGCTTCATAGATGGCTTGTAGCTCAAGCAGCAAGGGAGATGCGTCCGATGTAGCAAACTTCTTCTGGTCGTCAAGGTGGGGATGAGTGCGACTGACGAATGCAGTAGCTCCTCCGTTTTGCGTACATGCAGCGTCCGTGTACAGGATACAGTGATCCGGAGAAGAAGGGTTTGGATTATGGGCCTTGGGATTTTGACGTGCCTTGCGGCGGGAGGTCTTATTGGTGGTAAGGCAGGAAAAACTCCAGGGGGAAGCTGCTGTATCTTCTCAATGTATGACGTTTCCTTATGAAATTCTGAAGCGTACAGTTGATGTTTGGCAACCCGGGCTTGTGTGCGTTGATCACATAATTGTCGTAGTGTATTCAGGTGAGCATGCTCCTGTAACAGCTTAATAGGCGTATGCATCGGGAGGCCGGTAATGCTGCGCATCGCTGCCCGGTTGACAGTTTCCAGCGAGTTCCATTGCGTCTCTGTCAGGTTCTGAAATTGTGCTTGGTAGATTATCCTAGGCTGTAAAATGGCCTTCACGAGGCACGTGGCAATCGCAGAACAAGCACCTCCGCGTCTCTGGGAGATGCGGTTGATAAGGTGGAGCATAGAGTGGGCTGATTTCTTTATGGATACGAGCCACTCTTTGGCACTGCCGGTCTTGTGGATTTGGAGGCCGAGAATTCTCATAGTTTCAACTTTGGGGAGTGTTTGTGGACCCACCTTCAGATCGAGGTCGTCTGTCCCTAGCTTCTTGCGGGCAGCATTATTGCAGACGCGCATGTAGCAAGATTTAGATGGGGATAATTTTTTATGCGTGCCACAAGTTAAACATGTACAAACTAGGGTGCCTACATGTTTCAGGAGCGGCGTTAACATGTAGGCACCCTAGTACCAACTAGCCCACCTATCCATTTTACTGCATATACTAGCTATATATTGTGCATTAAATTGACTGACTCCGGGATTAAAGTGGGTAGCGCAAGGATTAAATTGTGTGGCGCTTGGATTAAATTGGGGGCACATGGGATTAAATTGACCGTCGCTTGGATTAAGATGAGCGGGAAAACCTGAGTAGTTCATTGTGTGGCATCTCCAGATCAAGCGGCAATCAAACATTTGTCTGCATGCGGACTTTTCCTGGGCATTTTAGAGCGCAGCTCTTAGGCGCTTGTTTCCGGCTTGAGCGGCGTCGCCGTCGGCGTCGCTGTCGGCGTAACCGCAAGGTCACCCCAAGGTCACGTGACCCCAAGGTCACGTGACCTTGGGAGTCACGTGACCTGGGGTGACCTTGGGGTCACGTGACCCCCAGGTCATGTGATGCCCTAGGCCACGTGACCCCCAGCCACGTGACTCCCCGAGGTCACGTGACCGCCCAGAGGTCACGTGACCCCCTCCTCCGCGCCTTCCCCCCTCCTCAAGAGCTGCGCTCCAATTCGGCGTTACAGGGAGTTGTAAACGGCTTTCCTTTTTTTGCTGACTTTTTAAATTAAAATACTTGGCGCGCTTACTAATGCCTGTCCATGCACTCTTCCGAGAAAGAAAAAGACCGTCAAAACAAAGGCTGCTTCAGAAGCAAGTAGTTTCTTCCTTTGGCTTGTATTCTTACAGATATTGCGTGACGCAATATCTGTGAGAGTAAATAAAAGTGAGCCCTACATTCTATGCCTTGTTCGTCACATTTTTCTTCTGCTGCACTCTGAAGCATATGAAGTGTCCACGATTCATAAAGTTCTCAAGTAAAAAAAAAGTAAAATTTCCGCAGCACAGAACATATATGCGACAGGGTGGACGTTCACCTGCTCCAACGCATTTGTTCTAAATGTAAATTAAAAATAGTTTTTTTTCTTCCCTTTCTATTGCGTAACAGGGCATCAGTAGATTCAGCTCTTGAAGAAAACGTCTACTTGTCTTTTATTTGCGTATCAAACTATTTTACAGTATTCGTAACAAGGGGAAAATATCGCGCAGCGCTCCATTCCTATGCTTCGCACGCCAGCGCTAACTCGCCTGCTGCGCGCAGCGTCCTCTATTATTTTCATCGCAACTCTGTGCCAGAGGGGTACAGGTGGGTGAGGAGGAGTGTGCAAATCCCGTGCGCCGACACCCGGTGCAAGCAGTTCTAGTACACCATAACCCGGGGTCCCGAGTGAAAGATCGCGAAAGAACGGATGGATGGATGGATGCTAATGGCTATACCCTTTGTAGCGGGCGGCAGCTTGCGCCACCTAGCCTAACATTTCGTCATCTTTTTTTTTTACTTGTATGAATTTTGTTATAGCAGACCCCCTCTCTCTTTTCAAGTGGATTTATTTTATCTGTATTTTTGTTCTCCTTATCCTTCCCTAGATCTCTTCCACCAATCTTCCAATCTCCTCTTACGGGAGAAAGAAAGCAATGTTGCCAGTTGAAGGACGACAGTCGCAATGGTAATCGCGAAGACTGAAAACTCTCAGCAATATAAACAGTGATAATTTAACGTTGTAAACTAAATTCTGAGCTATTCTAACACGTATAAAAAACAATCTACAGGGTGAAACAAGGAGACGGCAGGCTCTTTAAATCGACCGGAAAATTCGGTTTCTTAACCTATCGCGCTACGACTTTGTGCAGCGTTGCCTACAGATGGTGCATTTTTTTTGTAAAATTTGCAAAGAGCGAACTTACCTGAGGAAAAAGTAAAGAAAGAAAAAGGCTTAGCTCCTATGGAAACACAGCGACGCCACCGGTCTTCAAACAACACGGCGCCGTTTCGCATGGGAGACAAGAGATGGCGCAACGAACGCCGCCAACGAACGAGCACGTGACGGTGCCGAGAGCCGGCACTTTAGCAGACGATCCTTTCGACTCAAAAGCGGCTCGCGTTCCGCAGGCGGCGACAGTCGCAGAAACAAAAACAAACGCAGTAACAATACAGTGGCTTAAAGGGGGTAGTGTAACGAACGAAACCGGAGAAGCGGCACAGCGTTGGAAGACGGCCGCGGGTGGCGCTGGCGCTTGCAGCACCGTCGTTCCGGCTATGGCTTCGGCTTGGCCGCCTGGCCAGCTTGGCTCCGGCCAGCTCCGGCCGATTCGCAGCACTGTCGTCTGCTAGTTTCACATTTTTATTCACCTGCGAACACAAATCATGTCGTGGGAAGTTCACTCTAAAGCTCAAAGTGGGGGTCAATTGGCCGCTACTAGACATGCAAGAGTTGCAGGGGTGGGGGCCGCAGCGCCCAGCTTAACCCATCCTGCGAGGGCTCATGATGCTACGTCTGCGTTGGTGGTTAAAAGACCCTCGCGGAGCTAGTAACAACGGGCAGAGTGGAGCATGCCCAGCGACAGATCGCTGCCGAGTGTGACAGTCGTTCTGCGGACCCCAGTGTGGTTCAGCCAGTCGGTTGGGAACCTCGAGGTCTGTCGACCCTCGAGGATCCCCCTGGTGAGACGACCCTGCTGGAGACCGTTAATCTCAGTCTTGGGTTTGTCCACCACGAGCGAGCTTTGTCGGGACGTACTGGCCTTGGAACAGACAATCCCAGTGCCGGTTTTCCCCGCGGCTCAGACCGTTCCTGCGCTCCGTCGCAGGGGGCTAACCCAAGGGGTCAGACCGATGTGTGGAGCGGTCTGGACGCTGGTACTGGTGGAAAGGTGTCTTCACCAAAAAAGGTGGCCCACAGGGAGAGTGGTGCAGATCCACCGAGAGGGATGCCAATCGGTTGGGAATCACGGGAAATGAGAACCCCTGTGAGTCCCCCTGGAGTGATGGACCCGTTGAGACTGCTAATCTCAGGATTGGGTTCGTCCTCCACGAGCGAGCTTTGCTGGGACCTGCTCTCCTCGGGACTGACAAACCCGGCGGCTGGCTTTCCCCACATCTCGGACCGAGAAGCTACCCAGCCTGTACTGTCAGACAGTCAGGGCCTGGGTGACCCAGAGGAGAGCAGCAGGGGAGATGGTGGCTGCGCCCACCACCTCCCCTTTCTTCTCTTTTATTGTCCACACAAGATGTTGTGGTTAACCCTGCGGAGTTGGACTCGAAGCCGAGTGCGGGTTTCGTGTGTCCCGAATGTGATAGATCGTTTAGAACGATGGTAGGGGGTCTGTATACATAGGAAGGCGGCACGCTGCAGCATACAATGCTGCTATTTCTACGCATAGAGTGAAGGCCCGTTGGAGCACGGAGGAGAAAACCCTGCTGGCAGAATTGGAGGCCCATCTTACTGTTACTGAAAACCCTAGGTTTATGAACGAGGCAGTGGCTGCCATGTAAAACTCACGAACGCAGGACTTCACCAAGTCGCATAGGAAGGGCGCTGGTTATCAGGTCGTGGTGGAGTCCTTCAGAGACAAAGGGGCAACGTCTCGGCCGTCGCTGCTGCGACACCACGTAGTAGTGCAGGAGGAGATTCTGCCATCGTCAGAGCCACAACACCCTGTTGGTGGTGCAACGCTTAGACGGGACGGGACGGAAAAACACAGTCTTTGTGTTTGTCCGTCCCTTTGTCCCAGTCTCGGGTTTTTCTCGAAATGTTTAACCACCACCAGCTCGTTTGCGCCCTTAC
>JAZHYW010019219.1:0-10811 GCA_037355805.1 Ixodes ricinus | reverse complement strand
TATATCCTTATTAGATTCATTTCTTCTTTTTTTCTGAACTGTTTCGATCGGGTACGGAAGTTTTCCAATTGCTCAATGTTTCAACGAACTAAAATTACACGAAGGCAAGCGCTCGTAGTTTGACCTCCCGAAGTTTGGTATACGCGACGTCTATAATTTGGATGCTGGAATGTGGTAGCTCTTTCCGACCGAAACACGATGTTCGGAGAGCTTCGGTATAGTCGCGACGAGGTGGGGGCTTTAATGTCGGCGACTCGGCGCGCACACCAAACTCGTTTGCGTCAATCGGAAAACGTGCACAACGACCCGAATTCCACTTCGTCGTTCCGAGTACCTAACTTTCGAAGCGAGCCCGGCGAGCGCGCGCGAAATGTAACATAACCGAACAATCCGATCCGATCCGACGCGACAGGTTCCCCTCCGAAGCCCCCCAATCCGCTACTGCGCTCTCCAACTTCCGCAGAGCTAATTTGACTAATTGCGCGCCTTGTTTGAACGGAAGCTCCTCTACGAACAATCAAACTTGGTTATTGCGAGACCCGAGATGTTGTCGTATGGCCTGCTCTCGAAAATTACGCGCCGAAGCCGAATATAGGGGCAACGAAGGAAAAAGCGGTCACTGTATTTCATTTCACTAGTCCCACCGCACCTGGCGCTGCGATCCGTTGGAACCAATCACACGGCAGAAATGTGCATTGTCATGGTACTCTTGCCGTTGTTTTGTTTTCTATTAGCAACTAAACTAATCGCGCGCGCAGAAAAATAAAAAACCTCCAAATTCCTATAATGCATGAAATGCAGTATTTAATTAGTAATAATTTTCATTTTTTTTTATAGATAACTAACTACAGTCTTCTACAGTATAGGTGACGTGGCATAATTGTTCTTACTACATTAGTTAATTTGGAAAAATACAAAACATAGCATGACTTGCTTCAAACAATGAAGAACCTTATTAATTTGGTTTAGTCCCCGAAGAAAAAATCCATCAATGTAACCCTGTTTGGCAGTCAATGTTTTCTAGTGGACCGCTGACTGTGCCTGACTGTACGTCAAGCATGTCTGATTGGCCAACAAGTTACTCTGACCGACAGTCAAACTCCAGTCAGACTCCACTTGTCGGCTTTCTGATGGTTTCCTGGTGGCAGTCTTCCGCCGCGAAATGCCGTCAAGATTTCTTGGTGGCGATTCTGATTGTACATCGATTGTCTCTGACTGTACGTCAAAAAGCTTTGACGGGCAGACAGACGTACGGTCAAAGGACGTAAAGTTCGTTCGAATACCACTATTTCGTCAAATCTATGAATACGAAAAATAATCTATGCACGAGAAAACGATTTCGGGACGTGAGCCCATGAAACCGCTGATGTTAGAGATATGACGAGCAGGGCACCCGACAACCCTGATCAGACGCCCGCCGAAACGCCGAACACGCCACTTTCTATACTTTCGCTTCGCCCATAGAGGCTTCGCCGAGCTTCCATGAACGATCGCTCTCGACTCGTTTTGTTTGCCCGCTTGCTCCAACCTGTCGATCCTGCCCGGGCTCTACAATGTCATATGTTTTAGTAGAATTTCTCCTCGACAAGACCCAGTCTGTCGTGAGTTCCGACTATGTAAGGAACTTTAGCGGTGTAGTTGAAGACGACAAGGTGTACCAGGTCTACTGGGCCGGAGACGCGCGAACAAAAGGAGGGTTCTACGACGCGAAAGTACTCTACATGGCAGGTGAGTAGAACTGAAGTACGGCGATTGATGTACGAGTGCTTTGCATAACATGCTGAAGGCTTAACTGCATATGGAGCCGAAGCATTCCTTAGAGGCTGTGTCTACAGTGCCGTCCGACGGCACTCCACTCGCGCCTACAAGTGCCGTCCGAAAGAGAGTCAGACGGCGCGTGTATCACTGGGGAGCTCGTTAACCACACCCCAGTGTCTAGAGTACCGTCCGACGGCACTCTTGCAGAGCGTTCGAGTGCCGTCCGACGGTACTCTACTCACGCGTTCAAGTGCCGCCCGAAAGTCTCGTATAAAACGAGTTCTCAAACCGAGTTTTTGAAGCTGCAGTGTAGCTTAGTGGTAAGACGTCTGCCTCATGAGCAAGCGGTCCCGGGTTCAATCCCCCGTGCAGGGTTGCTTTTTTTTTTTGAATCTTTTGAGCATTTTGTTTTGTCGACGCATTTGGCGATATTTACATTTCTTTTTTACGATTAACATTGGGAAAACCGAATGTTGTCGACGAAATTTCGCTGAACAAAATGGTCAGACGTCATCTGATGGACCATCAGGGCACGTTCCACCAGGGCTGCTGACTGGCAGTCAGTGTCCCAAATTACGTACCTTGATGGAATTTTCAATAGGGTCGTCCTAAAATGCACCAAAATATTTTTAAAACTTGACTCAATTTACGTGGAATAACCTATATATATATATGTGTGTGTGTGTGTGTGTGTGTGTGTGTGTGTGTGTGTGTGTGTGTGTGTGTGTGTGTGTGTGTGTGTGTGTGTGTGTGTGTGTGTGTGCTGTGCGTGTGTGTGTGTGTGTGTGTGTATATATATATATATATATATATATATATCTCGGAGGCGTCACGGTGACTGGAAGCCAAACCACCCTCAACCTCTATTTTCCTTACTATTCCTTACTTTGTTGTGGGCTTCTCTTTGCATAACTTCTTGTGTGTTGGACTACGGCAGAATCGCGCCAGGTTCACGAAGAATTGCCATTTTGAAGAGGGGTCCCCGCTCGAGACGTCATATCAAACTTCCTTCTTAGAAACATGTCAGTACACGTCTTATCTGCACACACACACACACACACACACACACACACACACACACACACACACACACACACACACACACACACACACACACACACACACACACACACACACACACACACGCACAGCACGCACACGCACACACACGCACACGCACACGCACACGCGCACGCACGCACGCACACGCACACGCACACACACCAAGTAAGGATCAGCGACGGGGTGTCCCGTAACGTCAATTTTCTCGCAAAATTTAGCGCTTAAACTACTTCGGTGATACAGTTTACGTGACGTTAGGTTACGTGACATCAATGTGCCTTGTTCGCTGTTCGACAACCACCAACTCGCGTTTGTTAAGGCAGCGAGGATTATGCATTACCACTTGTCTCCGCTTGGGTCCAGACGCAGCCGATGCCACGAGCGCGAGCGGGGCCTTGAACAGTGCTTGCATTGCACGAGCGCGCGTGCTTGGCAGGGACGCTGAAAGCCCGGAGCTCGCGCTTGTAGCATCGCCTGCGTCTGGACCCAAGCGAAACGAAGTATAGGCTCGTAAACACTGGAAGGCTGTTTACCCTCCAGCGTTTACTCCCGAGTCCGACCAAAACAGACTCGACGACCCGATGGGATGACGCAGCTCAAAAGCGTCCGTCACAGCGCTGGTTCTTTGCAGCGTTTGTCATTCAGGGCCAATCACGCACAGGGAACACCAACAATCTTGTGCTTTAGCTTTATTTTTGAAAGCGTGAAATGCTTTTGACGCTACCGCCCAATCCCCTCAAAATGTTTTGTCCATCCGTCCGTGCATTTCCCGCCAAATCTAGAAGGGGAAATTGACGTCACATGACCGATACACCACAATTCAGTTTCTCACCAAAATTAGCGGGGAAATTGAATTAGTGTATCGGTTATGTGACGTCAATTTTCCCGCCAAATGTAGACGAGAAACTGAAATGGTCTGTAGGTCCTGTGACCTCCGGCCACGTGACATCCAATTTCCCGCTAAATTTGGCGGGAAAAATTAACTGGTGTATAGATTTCGTGGCGTCAATTTTTCCGTCTAAATTTAGAGGGGAAATTGAAATGGCCGGTAGGTCCTGCGACGTCAAATTTCCCGCTAGCGGGCAAACTGAATTCGTGTATAGGTCACGTGACGTCAATTTCCCTTTCTAGATTTAGCGGGAAATACACGGACGGATGGATGGACGGACAAAACGTTTTGGGGGATTGGGGGCGTAGCGTTAAGAATCATTTCACGCTTTTAAAATGAAAAAAAAAGCACAAGATTGTTGGCGTTCCCTGTGCGGGATGGGCCCTGAACGGCAAACACGCAAAGAGGACCAGCACTGTGACGATGCACTTTTTGCGCTGCGTCATCCATCGGGTCGTCGAGTCTGCTTTGGTCGGACTCGGGAGTAAAACGGAGGGTAAACAGCCTTCCAATGTTTACGAGCCCAGTGCATAATCTTCGCTGCCCAGCAAACGCGGGTTAATGGTTGTCGAAAGCGAACAAGGCACGAGCCATACGCACAAACGATGTAAATGTCAGCGGCCAGAGCCCCCCCCCCCCCCCCCCGTTTCCTTTTGTTTTTAAATTAGGGTTCATTAAAAACTAGGGTTCATTATAAAAAAAATTATCTTAGGGGCCGCTTTGAAGGAGAGCTTACGTTGATTAGGGGTCCGAGTCCGAGACCCCCACTCACCAGGGTTAAAATGTCTATTCAACCAGCTCGCCTGCACCCTTGCTTTAACTTCACATTCAATCATCATTAGTCTGCCTGACTAGTGCCTATCACACAGACCTTGCCTACCTCAAATGCTCTACTCAAGATACTGTATTTCGATTACTTTTGATAGTTATTTGGTATGTTGCAAATACATTCAATTGAGAGTCTTTAGTACTTTATCTTTACTTCCATTTCTTAGTATCAAGTTTACCTCATTAACTTAGAATTTTTTTTTCAACATTTGAAACAAAGAAAAAAGAAAACCGCAATATGAATCGGAGCATCCCAGCTGTAACTTGAACCCGTTACAAACTTAAAGCCGGAAAAAAACGCACACACAAAAAAGGAAATAATTAAGAATAAAATATGCAGACTTAAAATGCTAACACGAACAAACAGAAGGACGTGGAGAAAACACATAATGTTCCTTGTACTTTTTTGTTTCGTTTTTTTTTTTTTGGGGGGGGGAAGGAGGACTTTTTAAGTTTTCTTGTTTTTTTTTTTCAACGGCAGCATTGCCTTTTACTTTCGGCAGTTTCTTTCGCCACTTGCACTCGCGGTAACACTGTATGTGGGGAACGGTGATAACCCGACCCTGAGTCATGAGGACAAAAATTACAACAGGCAGGAAACAAGCTTTGAGCAGGATAAGCTCTCAAATTACAAAGAATCTTCCCAAAGTTATGTGCCTTACTGAACGCGCTTCAATGGCTTAGTATCAGGGAAAAAAGCATAAAAGAAAAAGGACAGCCGCGTGAAAGACAGGAGTGCTTCTCCGTTTCCGCTTCTGCCTTTCTTTCTGAAGTTTCGTTTTATCTCATGCAAAGGTTGGGTAACCTACCCGACGAAAGCGCGGCAAGTGCCGTGTTACTTTTTTTTTTTTATCGTGTGCTTAAAAGTTGTTTAATGTGAAGTCCGGAAGTAGTGATAATGGCGCTAAGTAAGACGATGCGTTGAATGTGCGCATTAAAAGAACAAGCACAATAAGGGATTTCCCGCGTCTTAAAAGTATTGATTAAAAATACGTGTATTATCTTGCAGAGATACTACTCGATATACTGGGACTGAATAAAATAACACTGGGATTTTGTTTGCTTTTGTTGATTTCAAATTAATGACTCTGGTCGTTACAAATCGCGCAATGCAGAAGTATCTTTGAACTGAAAGTAATGGAACTCCATTTCTAAATATTTGTACCCCACTCAAGGTACTCTGCGGTGAAAGTAAATTGAGTAGTACCCTAAATACCACATGAAGCAGGTATTCAGTAACTTATCTTAAATACTTCTGCCGATTATCTCTTCTAACACTGCGATTACATACATGTTAAAACGTTCAGAGCGTCTGCTTTACCGCCAAGCACTAGAAAGAGCCTAGAGATACATTCTATGAAGGAATCTCAATGAATGACGACGCTAATAGTTTGTTTAGTACCTATATAAAACGGTCTGTGCTGCGACTTCAACTATAAGCATGGCGCTTCACGTGCTCACGTCGTGCTCAGTGTCATAGCGCAGACTGTTTCTTATGTCTAAACATATTTGAATCCTCGTCATTTGCCCAGCACGCTCTGTACAGGGTGTACCGAAAACAAAAATTACAAATATTTTATTTTGTCCGCAAAAATAAACAATGCATCGCCGAACAATCATTCTTCGCCCAAAAGAAGCGCTCGCGGTGTGAGCTAGATACCATAGTTTCAAAACTTACTGTTATATCATTGAAAAGTTATAGGCGATTTTCTGAAAATTTCAATGGGAAAATGGGGCTCGTTTTCGGTAACTGGCGCCATTCAGCTACTTGTATTCGATGTCATTTTCCCATTGAAAATATCAGAAAATCACTTGTAACTTTTAAATAAGATATCGGTCACTTCTGAAATTCTGGCATCTGGTTCTGACCGCTGAGCTACATTTGGGTGTTCGGCAATGCGCAGTTTATTTTCACAATAAAAAAAAAATATACATTTTTTTTAAAGGGGGTGTGGGGGGGGGGGGGTATACTCTGTACATTGCAGAGACTGGCGTTCCCTAGTGCGGCGCGAGAAAGCACACGCACTGGACTTCTTAAAGTTTGCCAGCTTCAGTCTGAAGCGGCATGAAATTGTAAAAAGTATCGCAATTGTGCCGCTAAGATATTTGACAATTCCACGGACGGGCTTGACGGCGCTCCTTTCGACTCTAGCCGGGACGTGACTTTACATAAATGCCCTTTACCCGCGTGCCATGTGTTAACTGCCATAACTGATCTTCTCTAGCCTCACCGAGAAGTGCAGCCGCATAAACGGGTAACGAAGAATTCACGCAAGACCTTCGCGTGGTGAGAATAACTTTGAGGTGTCTAAAATGTCGCTAACCTGTGGACCGACCACGGTGATGACGTGTAGCGAACCCAATAAAAGGAAAGAGAAAGTGAAGGTCAGTTATGGCTGTGCCCGTGAACAGCTGCTGAAAAAGTAAATCCTGACTTTTGAGAAAAAACACAGCAAAACCGATGAGCGTGGGTTAATTTGAACACACGTGCAGCGTTAGTTAGAGCTCGTGGCATTCGCTGTGTAGTAAAGCTTAAATACAACAAATCTAAAAACTCGCTTTTGTGGCTTTTATTCAAACACGCGTTCAGAGATTCAACGTACACTAAAAATGTTTTGTTTCTAGTTTGTTCCTAATAAAAATTTAACAAAACAAAATCTTACACGGCTGCACATCCAAATAATCACGGGGGGGGGGGGGAGGATCGGTGGCCGAGGGGGAGGGGAGAAGAAGCCGTTTGGAACGGCAGCGAGAAATATAATGTCTGGTGGAAACACCGTATCGGCCACTGGCGGAGTTAACCCCGTATCGTCTGAGAACAGTACAAACGACTACAAGGTAACCCTTTCCCGTTTTCCAACCGGCAACCTGATTTTAAACTCCGTATTCCTTCATGCCGACATAAGCGCTAGGCCTTACTCAGCGCCAGACTTTCGCGATGCCCTCAAAGACGTAATAGATCTCCGAGACGTAAAGGGAAACGGACAATACCAGATTAGTCACATTAGGATGGTCACCTGCAGAAACGCGCTCGCGAAAGCGAAGCTGTGTCAACAGAGAGAACTTCTCGTGAAAGGACGAAAATGTCTAATTATAGACCTAGACACTCGCGACATCAAGATAAAAACCATTTGGCTACCAGACCATCTTGAAGACCGACGTGTCGCTGAGGCCCTACGGGCCTACGGAACCGCGCGGAGCATGCGCCGGTAGAAATGGAGATGCCCCGGCATGGAACACATGGACACTTTAAACAGAGAAGTGAACATCACACTTCACGACGACATCACGATTGAGAAGGTGCCACATTTCCAGAAGATTTTTGGATGCCAGTGCCTCCTACTCGTGCCAGGACGCCCACCTCTATGCCTCAGGTGCAACAGAGTGGGGCATGTACGCCGCCAGTGCAAGACCCCCCGCTGCTTTAAATGTGTCCGGTACGGACACACGACGGATATTTGTGTCACAACGTACGCAAGTAAGCTCCTTGGACCGAGAATCCAAGAGGCCGAAGAACAAAGTGAGCCGCTTATGGCTGTCGCGGAGGTCCTCGATGCCTCGGGGCACACACCACGGGCATCAACGATCGAAAAGTTCGTGGAACAGGAGCCCCCAAGAG
The DNA here is from genome assembly GCA_037355805.1 of Ixodes ricinus. NCBI lineage: Eukaryota > Metazoa > Arthropoda > Arachnida > Ixodida > Ixodidae > Ixodes > Ixodes ricinus. The sequence goes on along the minus strand of JAZHYW010019219.1, from coordinate 2,655 downwards.
CAGCACTTGCCATCAACGAATGCAAGGATCAGCGGCGTAGACTTTCCATTTTCTCGGGGGGGGGGGGGAGGGGCAGGAGGGCGAGGCTGGGAAGTTTTCCGGGGGGGGGTGCTTTCCGCGCAAGCGGAAAAGCATCTCCCCCCCTCCCCGGAAGCACGCTGGGATTCCATTTCCCATGTATTTTGTCAATAAAGGCAACGTGCGCATTATTTTGTTTAGATTCCACTACTAGAAACTCGTTACATGGCACGTAAACAGCGTCTCGGCAAGGATCATCGCCCGGGCCCCCTCTGCCCCCCTGGATCTCACCAGGGGGGCACGAGCCCCGATGCCCCCCCCCCTCCCCCGAAGTCTACGCGTATGGCAAGGATGACCCTGGGTGCCTCTCAGAGCCACTTCCACCGCCTGACGAGGATGGCACGTCATCTTCATCATCAGAGTCAACAATTGTCGGCGAAGTAGTTACATAGTGCGACGAAGAGCATGACAAGGTGGACGTGGAACCCACAATCATCGCACCGGTCTCGGAGACGTCGAGACCATCTGATGAGCCAGAAGGAACTTCAACGCCCCGCCCGACCAAAAGTTCCGCTGCCGACAAGCTCCCCTTCGAAGAGGTCTAAGAAAGACAGCCAGCCGGCAGGAATGCGGCACAAGCTGCACTCCAAGCTACTGGGGAAACTCAAGGGTACCGAAAACAACCACTAAAATGGCCTGATATATCCCGCCTTTCCATTACATATTCTAACGCTAAATGTAAGAGGTTTGGGTTCTAGAAGGAAGCAGTTTCAGCTGTTGCGTCTTTTTGAAAAAGAGAAAGTTTACGTTGCGGCAATACAGGAGACAAAATTATCTTCAGATGAAGGCATCGCGGAAGCCTTAGAACCTTTTCTTAAAGGGGCGATGCAACAATTTTTGTACTTTGCGAAAATACCGCTTAAAACGGATCCCTCACGTTAATGACCTATAAACCACGCGTTCGTTTTTCACCCCACGCAATAGAAGTTCCAGAAAAAAATTTAAGAAAAACGAGCAGCGTTCACCCCCTCAACTCGCACCCAGAACAAGCGGCCACGTGATCTGGAGCGGATTATATGCCGTCAATGTTGACCATAGCCACGCGCTGGGGTTGACAAAGCACAGGACACGCGCTGAGTTCCAGACATTGTTATGGCTCGGCTATTGTCGTCGTTGCAGCGATTGGACACGGGCCACTACCCGAACGCTTCTCGAGCTAGTAATTATCACGAGCCCAAATCGAGTGCCCACAGAATGCTCGGGTCCAATCTTTGAACAGCATTCAAATATCGTCATATGGGTGTACTGCGATCCCCACGTTACGTCATCAAATTTTGCAAAGGAGAGATTGAATGAAAATGATCGCTTTTGTCCTTGAAATTACACCGCAACAAAGGAGTTTCTTGGTCAGTGGCGTTGCGTGTGAGTATCCTTGAGTCCCAGGTGTGCCAGTAAGCTCGTGTAAAGTGAAAAACATTCCAATTGAATATTGTTGCACCGCTCCTTTAAGGATTACGAAATCTGCGTTAGCCGTTAGCCAAGCCGAAAAGTCTCTGCCAGATGTTTCCTTTTTTTTTTTCGCAAACAGCTTGAGTTATCATCAGTTTCCATTCCTAAAGACCTGGAAGCCTATTATTTCCTGCGACTTTTGCTTTAGGCAGATAGACTGGCGATTTATTTGCCTGTATGCTCCAAATACGCCTAGCGAAGGAACATCATTCTTTGAACTTGTTTCGCCGCTCTTCAACACAAATAGAACAAAAGCTGCAATGGGAGATTTTAACTGTGTTTGCAGTGCAGACGACCGATCGGTGTCAAAAGCTAGGTATGACGGAAGTGCCGCTGCTCTACGGGGCACGCTTAAAGACCGTAACCTTGTTGATGTAGCTTATAAAAAAGGGGAATCGATACGCTACACCCATTTCCAAGAAACGACTCACGCACGATTAGACAATATATGTCTCAGGTGATATAATCGACTCAATGAGTAATTATCAAGTCAAACAAGTATTCTTTTCTGATCATTGCCTGGTGTCAGTCTGGTTTGGTCCGCGCAGACTCCGAGGTATTCATCAGCAGTGGGAACACTGGGAAATCAACCTGAGGCTCCTATGTGATGAGCAATTTTCGACTAACATCTTCTTACTTTTGTCGAATACATTGCAAAACATTGACATGCACATCTTTGCAAAATGGGATAGTTTCAAGCAAGAAGTAAAAAACGTCGCAATCGAACGCGCTACAATTGCATCATTAATGAACAAACAACAGCAATGTGACCTTTTTAAACATTTAGTAACCCTCCACGAGCTTGAGTGCTTAAGTCCAGGCGCGCACAAAGACGAACATAGTACGAGCCCAGCTTCAAAAATATGAAAGCGAAAGGTAAAGCGGAGCATTAATTCGCCCGCGGAAGAAACGCTTTCTCCTCGGCGAACAACCTTCGAAGAGACCTCTGGATGACGAAAGGCGTAACGCACTGTCAAAGGAAATAGTAAAAATCCACAAAGGTGGATTGAAACTCACCGACGACAATAAAATAGTTAAATCTTTTCAGAACTTATTGTTGGCTTTTTTCCAATTAAACAAACTTTTAGGAAAATTAAAAGACTTTAATACATGAAGATAAAATAAAAG
>JAZHYW010019218.1:0-15907 GCA_037355805.1 Ixodes ricinus | reverse complement strand
TTTACGTGTCTTTGCCATGTACCCCGGTATTGTTATTTGCAAATATTTTTAGGTATTTCTGCCCAGCACTGAACTTTACTAATCCAAATGGTAGATAAATTATTTAAACAGTCGAGAAAATTAACTGCTTATTGTAAACTACACTACGAATTTATGTAATCCAAAGTCACCTGGGTAATTAAGAACGAAAGTGACAGTGACGTATTTTTTGTAGAGCGGCTTAGTTCTGTACATTTCTTGTTTCTCCCAGCTTGTAGGCTTGTGGTCGTCTTCATCTGTCTCCTTACAGATTATATATTTTCTTTGCAGTGGCGAAGAAGAATCGATGTGTGCTAGAACCAGACATTGGTTACGCAGGATTATTATCACGGTACCTATTATGACTGAGATCAAACAAATGTATTTACAAACCTCAGTTGAGCTACGTCGTTTCTGGTGTGTCAAACATTTTCTACAGATCGTGGGAATGCGAAGAAGCTTGCATGTGTAAGTTCATTGCCCCTGCACTTAAATACTGTTAATGATCGAGGCGCTCAGACACGTGTATAAACCGTACATAAAGGGCTTCTGGTCGGTGCCATTTTCAGCGTTCTTCAGTATGTTCGGCCCTTTCTTCGCTTTTCAAAGCAACGAGCAGGCGCGTGTTAGGCTGTGGAGATCGAGAGCTGGTTCTGGGGTTGCTAAACAATGAAATGGTGTGCGTGCCTTTCTTGACCAGCTAATTTTCATAACATCCATACCATTTTGAAAGTTACGAGGTCTCAATTGCTTAGTGTGTCTTAAATAGAACTTATTTATCAGGTCAATTTAGTACCCAAGCGTGTGTGAGACGGCGTTTAATTTGTCAGAAAGTCACAAAACTTGCTTGTTTCACGTTTATACTATTAGGTCGTATTTGTTTAGCATACATGTTCTATTTGCTACATCAATAAATACAACATTAATATTATTATTAATCATTCAGTCTTTATTGTAGTGCCCAGGAAGACCTTGAGGTCTTGGTGCTGGTACACTGGTGGATACAGAATACATTATACACACAAATACAGAAATATAATGCACTACACACAATACACCGCTCAGAAATGGAGATTTCATGTGTTTCATGTGAATAAAGAAAAGTAAGATAAATTTTAAGCATAGTGCTAAGCAGTACATCTCTTAAAATATAATAGAAAGAGAACGAGGCAGTAAGAGCAGACACGCAACAGAAGATCGTAGGACAAACGAATGCACTAATAAAATGCACGCCATGTATATGACAAAATTTAGACATGCCAGAGCCATTCAGCAATGGTCAACTTGCACTGGAATGTTTTTAATAGAAAGGGCAAACATCCTGTAGCATGGGTGGAAATATCGTTTGTCCCAGTAATTGTTCAAACGCCATTCCAACAATTTGGTTTACCGAACTAAAAGTTACGGAAGCATAAAAAAAATTACTGAAGCCGAGTAGGCTTACGGGGAACCCTAATTCGCAGTTCAGATAACAGGTTCTTAGAATTGATGAGGCCATGCAGCGTTTTAAACAAAAATACAAGTCCGCATTCTCCCAACGCCGGCACTGGCTAGGAAAACCAACACGCCCTAACGCAGCCTCAAATGTTATACCGTAAACATCTTCCTTAGGCCGTGTTCCAAAATTCGCTCGATCTTACTCCAGGGTAAGGGTTTTGTACCTTGGCGTTCCAAAACCTACCCGCGTCCAGCACTTTTTCAATCTGCGTTGTCACGTGACACGACCCGCCGGAGTAACTCGGATCCATTTGGGTGAGATTTGAAACACAGCCTTAATGTAGCGATGTTTAAAGGCTGAAACAAACTTTTTTTTTTCACTTGTTCAATTTCTTAAAAGTGAGTTTTAGAGATTCCATTCCAGACAGGTGAGGCATATTCTAACTGTGACCGGGATAACGAACGGTACAACACGATAAAATAATACAAATTATATATTAATGTCTACTTTTGTATGGCCCAAAACGTCCATCAGACTTCACTTTGGTGTGTACAGAGTATACATAGAAAAGAAACAACCTAGGGGAAAGCAAACTTGATGGAAGTTTTTAAAATGTTTTCTCTATATTATGTATGTTATTGTGTATTCTTGTGAATTTCTTAAATGTTAAATGTATTCGGGTTGAAAAAAATATATATTAGCTTAAACCACTATGTGTACTGAGACCATTGACGTCACAGTGAAAATGAACCTTCCATAAATAATTATATTTTTCTATTTTCATTTAGCAAAATACAAACCTGAAGAATCAATATCCTTACTGAGACGAAAAGAACCCAAATTTGCGAATTGATATTCAAGAAATGACGTATGATAAAGGAGTCAATCTTAAAAAGAAAACCACCAGGTGTAATCACTCAACCATTCCTAAAATAAAATACATATTTAAATAAAATGAATGTTTATTATTTGTTCAAAGCCTTGTAGTACATGTTTAAAAATAAAGTCATTAATGGCACCTCTTTGGATGTTCTGTCCTTCTCTTAGTAGCTTAACTGTCAAAATATATTTAAAGAAGCCAAATAATACGTAAGTACATTGGGGGAGTTTTAGTAAATCAGATCACCATATTCAATAGAACTAGGTTGTGCAGCTATCGAGCGAGGAAGGAAGGTATTTATTTTATGCAAGTCGACTTGTACTTTTATTTTCACTTTCAAATACTCTAGTCTTACCGTCTTGACGTAATGTAGATCAATTTAGGTCACTGATAATACAGTGATTGCGCAATAATGTCTTATCCTGAACGTAGCGATGTTTAATGAATCACAGAAATCCATTCGGTGCTCGCTCCAGCTTTAAAGAGGTGCTAGGAAAAACGCTGTTACAGACCATGAGTGTGTATTGCGGCACAGTGTAGGACGAGGAACGTCTCTGGGTTCGCAAATCACTTAAGCAAATTCTACAGTCAGAACACAGTGAAAGTTTAGTGTGCATGGTTATTTGAGTGACATGTGTTTCAGGAACGATGGAGATATTCGAGCAACACTCCCTGACCTCGAGCCCGCTGGTGCGACATAGGACTTTAAAATAAATTCAATATGGTGTGAACCACCGAAATTAGATCCAGCCGAACTCCTCCCGCCAATCTTTTAATGTGAATTATGTCCAGAGTGAAGACCTAAAATACCGATTTTCAATGGCCCCTGAAAAGAAAAAAAAAGCATTTTTTTAAACAATCTAAATGGGACACGCAAAGCAAAAAATAAATTTTACGCGAAAAACATTTTTTAGAGCATTATTGACGGCGCGAGACGCGAATCAATCGGTAGTCACCTCCTTTTCACTTGTTTTCGCTTTCGGCATTTCGGGCGCGTGGAGGAGAGCTGGATCGGCTTCGCCTTCGCGTTGAGGTGGACCTGCTGCAAAACGTACAGCGCCGCGACGTCAGGGGATTTTGGGAACCCGCGGTACAGTTCACGCGCTTTCTCGTTGCACCTTCATGACAGCGCGCGAGTAGCGCCACCAACGTCGCAGCCATCCGCCATCCCGCCCATCCGCCGGAACGTCATACATCGTTGGCGGCGCAGTGGCAGCGTAAACGCATCACGACGGGTGAAGCGTATTCACTTCTTACAGCAGAGCTTTTAAGGGCTAGTTTCCCCAGGATCGCGGCCCCCGCAAAGAAATGAAGACAACGAACTCCGGACACCTACCGCCATCTATGAGCGACGGTGGCAAGCCACGTATCTGATTGCCGCCTTCGCTCATAGATGGCGACAGCCTTTCCACCTCTGGCTTGCCGACTTGTGGCCGTCCATTACTTTCCATTGTACGGCTCCGCTGGTCTTCCTTTTTCACCAGAGTGGAAAGGCTGAAAGTTTTTGAACACGTTGTTCGTCGTAACTTACCCCTACGTCTGGCAGCGTCACTTAACCCACTTACTCTTTCACCGCAAATGCGGTGGGGTTAGGTTCGACAAAGCGTTGGTGCAGCAGACGACAGAGCCGGTACAAAGGAGAAGGATGAGATAGGGGCAGCCTCGCAAAATATGCAACGCTTTGCCCTCTCTCCCATTTCCGTGCGCTCGTCGCTCGTCCGACTCGGCTCTCGGCCGCTCGAACGTTGTTGCCAGCGGTAACCTGCGGCTGCTCCCGTAAGCGACGTGGTAGCGGGAAGAAAGACGATGGGTGGGGCGTACCGAGGTCTCCCATTATTTGTCGTGCGGCGCGCGCGGGCTTTCGTGATTTTTGCAAAGGGTCTTTACCCTCTTGTTGAGCAAATGACCATCTGTGACGTCATGGACTTTGCGCGCAGAATTTCAAATAAATCTCTTGCCGTCAGTAATGCTCCATTTTTTTTCGCGTAAATTTATTTTTTGACACGCGTGTTCCAAGCAGACTGTTATTTAGGCCAAAAAATAAAAGAGCTGGAGAAGAAAGGCGTTCACACGCCGCAGCAAAATGCTCGTATGTTTGTGGACAGGCGTGAGTACACCACTGGAAAAGTATCACAATATTCAATACTCGCATCGGTTTCGCTCCTATCGGTTTCAGATTTTTTTAATGGGGGTAAGGGGTCGAGTGGGCTAGCGCACACCAGCTCGGAGCACGTGGAGAAAAAGCTCGCGCTGCAGTACCCAGGATTCTGGGTTTAATCCCCACGCCTGCCCGTTTCGACCTGGATGAGCATCGTACCGGCGAGCGGTCGTGTATCACTATTGCGTGATGCATGTTAAAGAACCCAGGCTAGCGGTTGTACTGCACTGGCTAAATTTCTCATCTACAGGTGACAGACTCGTCGCCTGTTGAGACAGACTAAGTTCTAGGTTGTATAAACACACACACACACAATGTTTTTAGTTTTCAACACGAACCCTCAACGGCATGCTCGCAATTATATACTTAGAAAACAACCCAGGGCCAACTGCCAAGAAAATGAAAACACGCACACACGCATCGTTTCACTATACAGGCAACATTTCACTTGTCGAGGTTGCTGTGTAGAAGAAAGAGAATATCGTCAACATGGACGGATTCAGACCGGTTCGCATCTCTTAAATTAAAGGGACGCTGAAGAAGTTCTTGAAAAAATTAGTGAATCTGAATATCACGTTTGTTTTCCCCGAAGATGTAACAAAACGGAGAAATTACAAAACCCTCTGGCCAGTCGTTACGTCATAAAAATGATCTTTGGGCTGCCAAGCGCGTGTCGCATCTGTGGGCAGCTCGTGCAATTGCAAGCTTGCCAAGTATATTCCCCCGCACTGACACCAGTTGTAACGTCTTTTCCTGTCCTGTTTCAAAATAGCAAGACAGCGCGTACACAGCTTTGATAGGCGCTGAAGATGCGCGAGAGTGGAGATTCCGAAAACTCTGGGTATGACGTCCCGCTCCGAGAAGCAGGTGCTTCAGCGGTACTTCCGAATTGATTTTCTACAGCCTTCGTACAACAAACTAAAAAAAGAAATAATCTGCGACATCCGTGATTATGGAGGCCAAATAAAGATGATTTAAGTGTTTTTACTCAAATACAAAACCGCTTCAGCTTCCCTTTATATACCAGCCAGACTTGGGAAGTAATCCGTTACAAGTAACGGATTAGTTATAATTCATTATTTTTCAAGTAATATTCGTAATTGACACGTTACTTTTTTTTCGCAAGTAATTTGTAATGTAGATTTTGTAACAAAATATTGGTAACGAATTACTTTATTACTCGTTACTTTTTAACAATATGAGCATAATGCAGTAACTTGAGCAATACGAGCAGAGCATTCAGCAGGATAAAGAGAGCAAGTTCAACAAAATAGAAAGCATCATGAAGGGGGAATAGCCCTTTTTTGTTTTAGGTATTTTGGACTGTTAAAGAAAATATTACGGGGGAAAAAGCGCGTGGTCGAGCTTATTTCAATCTGAAATTATTCATGCGTATGTATAGCTACTATCGCTCTTCACTGCATAAAAGATCGCGTAGATTGTCACTGTCGGAAACAACTTGTCAGAAGGAACTATTGGTTACATCCTTAGATGTTCGGAAGCTCCAAGCTAAGTCTTTTCAACCTAAATAACTGTGTCATTCGTAAAAAAAACAAAAAACAAAAAAAAAAACACTGCAATAAATGCGACAATAAAAAAACGAGTGAAAGAGAAAACTATCAAAACCCCGCCGGATGTTGTATTCTTGCATATTCAGGACCTCAGAACTTCAAAACAAGTTTCTGCTGCAAAAATATGTACAGGCTAAAAGAAACACGTCCCAAAAACGTAAAAAAAACCAGCAAAAACATTAAATGGCTTTTTGTATGACGCGTTGAATTTGAACATTATTAAAAATCTTCCCCATGAATTCATTTATTCCTCAACGTGAAAAAAAATCTATGATTTTGTATTATGCAAATATCAATAATATGCCTTGTTGTGGTGTTAATTTAAATGCGATACCTCAAACAATTTAGACGAAAGAATTTACCAAGTTTGGGGCATAATTGCCCGTAGATACATGTTTGGACATTTCTTCGAAGCTCATCTTGTATAACTATAATCACATCTGAAAACGACACTTACCTAGGCTATACATAGATAATTCTTAAAAGTTTAACATCTCTGCCATAAATAGCTTCGCCTATAGTGCGCTTGAAATATGGCACAAATGACAAATAGTAGAAAACCCGTCGTCCTTCCTCGCTCTTTCGGGAATTTATTTCTTTAAAACTAAGCATGCCAGAACATTGAAATAAACGGCATTGTCTTTCGCAAAAAATGCTGCACCGCATATAAAAACTCTAAAAAGAATTACGAATTTACCTCACCACTTGAATCCAAATAAAACCGCCCGCCAGCCTTTCGAAGTACGACGAACTTCGAAATTTTATCCTAAAAGTTCGAAGTTTGTCGACCTTTTGAGTTTTCAGTATTCGAAAGTTCAAAATTTTTTCGATTTCTCTAGATAAGTAAGCTCGAAAGTTCGGAAACTATCGAATTTTTTTAGCGTTGGAAGTTGGAAAGTTCGAAAAGCTTCGAACTTATTACTGCAAGAACGTTGAAAGTTCGAAAATCATCGATTTTTAGTCTATCAAGGTCGAACGTTCAACAAGCATCGAATTTCGCAGCGTAATAAAGTCAAAAGCTTGAAAAGGATCGATTGTTTAGCGTAATAAGGTCGAATGTTCGAAAAACAAAGCATTTCTGATTGTGCCAAGTTCGAAATTTCGGAAATGCGTCGACCTTCTTAGTTTAACCAGTTCGGGAATTCGACTTCCTCGAATTTTGTTCATATAGAAAGGTCGAAAATTCAAGATCTTTCGAACCTTTTAAACAGCTTGATTCGATCATCGAAACTTCGGATCAAAAAAAGTTCACGGCATCCCTATAATCCATAAACAGGTGTGAGTTATTTGTCTATAGGGTGATTTCAGATAAGATCGACCAAAGGGTGGCAGGTCGACATTTTTAAATCAACTGATGTTTTTATATGCTATTGTTCAGTGTCTGGTATAAACGAACTCGAAACTTAGTTTTGTACAGAAAAAATATTTGGGGACAGGAAAAATCGTAAGGCATGAAGAGGGGGACAGTTGCGGTAACGCGCACTAATGGAAGGGGCACGTTTCAGAGTGAATAACTAAAACAATATCATTAGGAGAATTCAAACACTTTTTGACGCAAACTATGGGTACAGCTTGCTTGTAATAAAAAGTAATAATATTTATTTTAGTTTTGTTTTTTGTTTTCTTAAAATTGCCAAACATGTCTGCTCGAAAAACAAATGGGCACAATTTGGAGGCTCTGTATCTCATAAACGCAGCATAAAGCGATCTACGATGAAAAGCAGCTGCATAAAACGCGGAAGCATTTGTCTTTCATTTTGACTTTGCTGAAAACTGGACCATCGTGCTTGCCGACAAAGTTAAAGCAAGCTGCAAAAAAAAAAAGTTACGATATTGACATCGGTAGTGACGACAAGAAAATCTACAAAGAGCGGTGCTATTATCATTGATGGACCTGTGTGACGACGTCGCTCTCACGTGCTTGGCTCTAGAAAAAGTGAAAGAGCGGGTTGACGACAACGTTGCGGTATACTTGCACGTGACGTACTGTAAGTGACGGGGGCCGCCAGTCATTTTATGAATCGCTACAAGCGTCACCAGTTCGCGCAGAATGATTGCCCACAAGCCCAGGGGTTATTTTCTGCATATGGACATGGGAAAAAGGCACGCGACGGAGTTGGCGGACTCGTGAAGCACCAGAGGCGTGCTAAGCAACCTAAGAGAACGTTCAATAAACACAATTTAGACGGCCAGGACAATGATGAGCGTTCCATTTGAGAAACTGGGTGCATTTCGCGTGTCTGGACGAAAATGAGCTTGTTCGGTATCGCCAACAACAACAACAAAAAAATGAGTGGCTGACGATGATCGCCTTTTTTGGCGTTCAATCTTGCCACGCGCGGCGAATGAAATTTTATACATGACCTCAATCTTGCTCTAATCTGCATGGTGTCTTTTAGGCATCAATGTTTGTTCTAGAAAGCCGTAAAAATACATGAAATAATGCGGGTTGTTTTTCCAAGTGAGTTGTATGTCCAGGAGGATAATCGTCATATTAAGTCGGTTAATTAACTAAGCAAATAATTATCTCTTCAAGTATTGGTGATGAAGATATCGAACGTTCCAATCTGAAACTTGCTAAGCGTTATCTTCAACAACTCAGTAACCAAATTTTACAAATATTTTGGGCACGTGAGAAGCGCGTTTGCACTGAAGTTACCACTGGTGCCAAGGGCACAACGCTGGTGGTGCAGACATGGGGATGATAACAGACGGAAAAACGAACGAGTGCCTTTTCACCCCACGCCACTAGCCTTGCGCATGATGCAAGAGTGGTAACTTTAGCGCACGACCGCGCTTCCCACAAAGCCCATATTTTTTTCAAAATATACTTATTAAGTTGTTTTTAAAGACGCTCAACAATTTCTAATTGGAGGGATATCTGCATGCTCAATGGTTTCTTACTTAATTAAAATATATGAGCTATTGTAGCTTATTCGAGACTAGGTCAAGCTACAACACCAAAACAAAAACGTGCATAGAGTTTCAAGAGTTTCAAGGCAGTGAAAGGGAACAATTTTCCAACTGATAAAGGCTGGACCACTTGTGCCAGTATGTAAACAACTATGTTTGAAACCGTGATATTTTTGTGCAATGCATTTTATGTACAGGCTTGACTAGCTGCAATGCTCGATTTCAAAAAAATTACGTACATTTAATGAAAATGTTTGATGATGTCTATCGTGAACAGGCTACCCTCTTAAATTAAACTACAATTTCACAACTTCCGACGTACTAAACATAATGAACACAAAATAACATGAACATAACACCACAATATATTGCCACGCGCGTGCGTGGCCGAGGACATTATTTCGTCTGCCGAGGCGAACGGACGTCGAATCATGTGCTCCGTTGGAGCTGATAAAGCGGCACTGCTGTGCCGTGGTGATAGTGTCCTCGATCTGCCAGACGGTTATCGCTTTATGCTGCACTCCCTGCCAGTGATTCGTCGAAATGTACGGTCTTTTTACACGCTGACAGTCGGTGCGAGGCCCTACCGTCAAAGAGTAATATAGTAGAACGTAAAGAGTGGCCACTCGGACCCTATCGCGGCCCAGGAAGTAGGTTTCACGGCAGCCGCCAGCTGGCGCCATGGTGCCTAATTATTTATACATTTGTTATATTTGCACCGTTCATAAATTGTTCTATCTTAATTTAGAAGCTTTTAAAATTATTAGTAGCTTCGAAGGTTAGAGAAAAATATTCCAATGATTGCGACTTCCGCTTGGGCAAAACGCCGCCATAACAGCAGCCTGGGTGTTGGGCTCGGCGGCTCGGGCGGTCTGCCTGCTGTTCCTGTCGTCACGTGGATTTCTCGGTGTTCACTTCGTGGAAAAGGTGAGCCATTTCAAAACACTATTACGCAACCACATGAGGAGTGTTTCACGGGTCTGTTGGGCGTCAGCGTCTTTCGGGCTCGCCGCTTTTCTCTGTTCCATCAGGTTTCATAGCGTGAAATGCAGCAGGGCAGAAGCGTCTGACGCTGCAAACACGTGCGCGTTGTCTTCAGCGACGCTGATTCCAGCTTTCACTTCTCAAACGCGCGTGCATTACATGCTCATTTAAAGCGTCCAGGGTCGCTAAACTCGTCGAGCACAACTTTGTGCCCGAAGTTTGCGGAACGCTCTAATTGGACTCTCGCGACGCTGACGTCGCGCCGAGTGAGGTGTCAATCATTAGAACGCTCATTTCTTTGAGAGCGGCAAAATGTAGCAAAGTTCATCGGGGCGCGCGTGCAGCGCGTGAGGGGCGCGAGGAGCCCGCTGATTGAACGGCTTCGCCGATGACGTAGCGCCCGTTTGTCCCTACATCCCTACGCCAAGCTAAAATTAATGCATTGCAGATTGTCCCTAGCCGACCTGTTGACGCTCCAAATCCCTCCAAAGTTTGTGTAAAAAAAAAGTGATTCCAAACCTCGTTTGTCGAAGTTGTGGCTGACGTCAAAGTGACGTTTCCGAACTTTGCGAGAGCCGTGGTTTGAGCTCGAAATCTTCGCTTCGGATCGAGGCGAAGTTAAACTTTGTCAACATGGCGGTGCCGTACGCTGCGGCCGAGCTTATCTTCCGCCACCGTCGGCGTCGCTACCGAGACCACCGGGACGCCTTTCAACTCCCCGACGACGACTTTCGGCGACAGTACCGGCTATCGAAAGCTCTTGTGCGTTGACTCTGCGGCGAGCTTCGTTCGGCGCCCGGACTCCGGAGGCGGCGGACAATCGCGTCTACCATGACCGTGGAACAACAAGTTCTTTGCGCGCTCCGGTTCTTCGGAACCGGTTGCTTTCAAAACATGGTGGCGACTGACGAGCACCTGTCAGTCTCCCACATGACTGTGAGCCGGGCTGTCAGAGTTTTTGCGGCTACCATCGTTTTTTTTTTTTTGTAATAGCCGAAGAGGTACTACTAATTGAAGATAGGCGCCGACAAAACACAAGGACGAGAAGAGACGTAAACACTGGCGCAATCATGAACCAACTGGCCCAAATTGCCATCTTAATGAGGTACTACTAAGTTGGTATATAATTCAGAATGTTGGAAAAAAAACAAGAGCCGGGGTAATTCTTGGGTAGGGTCGAGTCTCCCGGCAGCCGGCAGAATTATTTCCCCGAAATTCTACTGGCAGTCGTCACTCATTGGTGGCCAAATCAGTTCATCGAACGACGAGTCACGGACATATCGTTTCATCGGCACGAGATGTAATCACATGAAGGAGATTTTCTTCAGTTAGAGGTATATACACATTAAACATTTTCACACCTTTATACATGTAAGTGGGGTGTCCCATAACTAACACCCTAATAAGTGTAGCGATAGACCTTATAAAAAAATGTAAACCTCACACCCTTAAAGATGTGTGATTTTTTAAACACGTTTCTTAAAACGTGTGATAATGCACAACACCTTTTTAGAGAGATGTAAAACTACAATACCCCTTCTCGTAAAGGTGTAATTACCACAGTACACTTCTTTTTTATGGTGTACACAGTGGCCCGGGACCCAATAAAATGACTAAACAAATAAATTACACAAACGAGTCGCCGAAACAGTACGTCACTACTTGGCCAGTGTCGAGGCAATTTCGGCCGAAAACCGGCCCCAATATTGGCCGGATGTACGGTTTTGCGCCTCGTCCCGACATCCGGCAGGTATGGGCGTACCGATGCAAATAAACGATTTATGTCTAATAGCACTGGCACCACTGGTCTCTTAGTAGGCTGGATCGCAGATAGAGGTCTGTATTGCTGGGGTCGAGCGGCACCACCGGCAGTCATCGCTTGACACGAGCTAATGCATGCTATAGGAGAAACGGGAAAACTCAGTTTTATTACGTTAGTAGGTTGTTCTTGATCATGAAACTTCTGTCGTGTTTTCCGCATATAACAGTTAATATTGTGGGAAAGAATATTAAACGCGTTAAAATGCCAATCTTTTTAAAATAAATGTTGTGTGGTTGAGGCTCGAGGGCGACTTTGTTGGGCGTAAACTGTGATGTGTTTAATGAGACAAGGGTTACCGAGAGTTATTGTGGAGTCATTCGTGATCTCGGAGTCATCAGAGCTCAGCAAACGATAAGTTAGAAGGCCTTTACTGGGGACACTCGCATCGTTTTAACCGCTTGTACATAGTACTTATGGTGAAAGCTTTTTCTTTGAACTGCTGTGAGGGCTTCCGTGACAAACTGAAACTCGGAGCGTGCCGTTCAGTCGCTGAACGTGTCATTTATTTAGCACCCAAAGCAAGCGACGTCGGTAAAGTCGGTGGTGCTCCGGCCCATTTTTTTTAAATCGATGTTCGAACGTTTGAAGAATGTCTATTTGATCTCCAATCACCCAATATAATCATCGCAGCACGTCATAAAATACTCGCCCTCGAGCACCGCGTACAAGCTTCCTATTTTTGCGTGTTTATCCCTTAGACTTGCGTGTATTGCCTCATGGTGTAATACACCAAAACAACAAGGACGAAAACGAAGGAAGAACTAGACAGGACGCGGCGTGTTGCCTGTTGTCAAGCAATGGCCGCCGGTGAGGCCAGTAACGGGCTCCCGATCCGCGATCCAGACTTGCACTGTGAGAGTTCTAATGCATTGCACCCGTGGAGTGCTGCACGGAGAACAGGCCCCGAACGAACTTGCCGAATGCACCGAGTGCAGACTGATGCTGTCGCCATAGATGTTGTAGAAAAGTACCGACCTCATACCGAAACTAGCGTCTTTTTGTTCAATGTGATGGGTGGGAATGCGAGAGCGCAGTCGCTGCCATCGTTTATCTATAAACGTTGGTTGCTGCAACGCGTAACTTATATTTGCGATGACTTCCAATTAAGCAACTCGGCTGTCAGAGATATCTACAGACGGCGTAAGTTTCCGAATCCAGCTGACTACAAAACAGCATACACTTGAGAAAATTGATAGCACTGTACGCGCAAGAGCTTGCTTCGTTTTAAGCATAGTATTATGAGTGAACCACTAAAAAGATACGGCTTAATACTAGTTCGTTGGAATATCTAGCAATACGTTTCGTAAGACTTTTTATTTCCCTGGTGAGGGCATTGAGAACGAGAGTTTTCTCAAACAAAATACGACGGGGCAAGATAGCTGCCGTTCAAATATGACTTTGCTTGAGCCTCGGGCAACGTCTCCATGTTTAGCCTTCCCGGACGCTGAGTGGATGCGTCACAGGTTTCTGCTGTGGGAGCTTTGTGAACAAATGTTCCACTTTTCACCCGCACACAGATGATGCGAGATCTCCGGGCCTCTGTGTTTGTCCTGGGCCTTTCATTACACACTGGTAGGTTTCAGCGTCTGTACGGCAACATAGCGACTCAAATTTTGCAAATAAAACACGGGTCGTCGATTCCTCCCTTCGTGAAATATCAGACGCTTACAATTCAAGCTCGCGTTTGAGTTTTTGGCCTGCGGGACGCGATTTCGAGCAGAAAACCAACTTTTTCTTTCAGTTCCGCTGTGCGAATGCCGCATCGTAGCAGACGAACTCTTGTCGTCTGCTCTCGCTCCTCGCCTGGGCGAGGCATGACGGGATTGTCGGCGCTAGAGAGCTCAAAGACAACGAGCGAGCGGCGTGAACGCTCGCCTCCCCGCGCTGTCTCGTGCTCTCGTGCACCGCCTAGGGATCGCGGGGGATTTTTCGTCAAAAGTTGCGAAGTTGAGCGCGCGCAGGGAGGAGGAAACTTTGCGGCGTTCTTTTGGTCACTCCCCCGCTACGTCAGAAAGCGAAGAATGTTTTGCTCCACGAGTTTAGCTACCCAGCTCTCTCTCGTAGTAGTTTCTTTCCTGGCACTTACGGTGAAATGTAGCTGTGCACACAGTTTCTGCGGGGGCCGAGAGTCGGTGACGCCAAGGAGAGGTCCTGAGACGCTTCGCTCAATGTGGTGTGGCTTCATCCTACTCGCACGGGTTTTTCGTTCTTTCCGTGAGGTTTTGTCCTTATTAATGTTGAAAGTACATGCCGCAGCACCGTGCTTTTGATCGGGTCGACAACAGCCAGCTCAGAGAAATTAAATCACAGGTGAGCAAGGCATCCGATCATCTGCGTAGTCTGGTGCGCCCTGGCGCTGGAGTATGCTGGAGTACCATAGTGAACCATAGTGAACCATAGCATCATGAGGCGCCGAAACATTGGTTTCACGTCGTTCGAGTTGGTGTATACTGACATGTAATTCATCTTTTTATTTAAGGGCGCTGTTCGTGCACCGTGGTTACCTCGTGATTTATACAGTACGCACTTGACCTTGAGTTTTGTATATTAGTACAGTTTATTGTGTCATGACCAGCTCCCCTTTTCGCAGGCATATCGGAATCTCACGGCGCCAGTTCTGTAAATTTTGTTCTGCAGCGCACGCCGTCGAAATGTCCAGCTACGGTAGATACTGCTGCGTAGCCTGGTGCGGCAACAGGTCACGCAACTTGGGTGTCATTGGGCCTTTCCTGGTCTTGTTCACGATTGCTGCTTTAGTTTGATGTGCAGCTTGTACATAGGCAAGAAGAGTCATATTGTTTGGACAAGAGCCGCGGGCTAGTCATGTTTTGAATTGCAATTTTATGTTGTGGGGACAATCTGCAGGTGTGGAATATACAAGGATTTGTTTTTGCAAGATTGTTCCTTATGATAGATGCGACGGAATTTGTGGATAACAGATTGTTAAATAATGATTTGTTATGCTAAGAGTCTTTTTGTGCCTTAATAATTGATACTAGAAGTTTTTGTGCGCTAACAAGGCAGGCATTTTACACGGCGAGCTACTTAGGAGAATTTGTTTGTGTGGGCACACAAACAAATTTGTGTGGACTCTGAAGACTATACCACTACCCTGTGTGTGGACTATAGTCCGGAAAATACGGTACTTAACAGAACGGTGCACACTGCACGCCGAGCATTTCCAGGTATAATTTGTAATGACCAGGTTGCAGGCCAGCAGTCGACCAGTCTTTACTAGCGACTGCAGAACCACTTGATGTGTGTTTTTTTCTAGTGTGTTCGTGTTGAATGTTTCTTTATTGGTATGGATCTTCGTATTGGGTCACCCGGCTTTGGTGTCAGTTGTGAACTTTTAGATGTTTCCTCCCTCAAACCTGTACAAAAAGGCTGATGAGGTTTTTCTGAAAAATATTCTTTGTAACACGTCCTGAAACAATTAAGTGCAAAAATAATTTTCACGGTCTTTTGTTTCTGTTTTTTATGTAAAGTAACTATTTTTTATGGTTATCTTCGTGGCCAAAATAAAAATTTTAATATTTGTTAATTGCTGCCTTCTGTTGGTTGTCCTTTTTTTCCTGTTCCGTGACATAGTTTTATATTTCATATTGGGATTGTACATGGTTACCTCGTTACCTGTCTGTCCTGAAATTGTAAATGAATTTAAGCGTGCTTTTGAGTTGTTGAATACACAGCTCAAACGCCCAAGTAAATTCTAAATTAGCAACCGTAACCAAATTTAAAATTGTAATTAAACTTGAGGAAGAAAACGAGAAGGACGGACAACCATAGTTGGAAGTTTGTGAGGTGTCCGTCCTTCTCGTTTTCTTCCTCAAGTTTAATTATCTCTTACCAACCCGCTCGTTCTGTCCTTAAAATTGTAGTTAGTCACGACAGCCTAGGTGGCGCAAGCTACCACACAATACAGTTGGAAGCACTAATATTAGTTATCCATTCATTTGACTACTAGTATTCTGTGACTCTATCCATGTTGAAAAACGAAACCGAAAGCATCCAAACAGGAAGTCGAGAAAAATTTCACGGCGGCCGCTAGGAGCGCTGGTAGTCGAGTGGGCCGCTGGGGTCTATGGGAGTGGCCACTCTTTACGTTTTACTATATTACTCT
>JAZHYW010019216.1:0-15374 GCA_037355805.1 Ixodes ricinus | reverse complement strand
GTATTCTTGAAGGGCTTAGAAAAAATCATGCATATTCGAGTATCTCAGTTTTTAGATAAGCACCAAATAATTACTAATGCTCAGTTCGGCTTTCGAAAAAATCGATCAACGGAACTTGCATTGCTTGAACAAAAATAATTTATTTTACGGAGTTTTGAGAGTAAGAAATTGGCCCTTGGCATTTTTGTAGATTTTACAAAGGCGTTTGATTATATAAATCACAATTTACTGCTAGAAAAGCTCGATATTTACGGAATTCGAGGTCAAGCACTTCTCTTGCTTAAATCATATTTAGGTCACCGTCAGCAGTTCGTTCATCTTAATAGTTTCGCGTCTTCAACAAAGGCAATTATATCCGGTGTACCACAAGGAAGCATATTAGGGCCGTTACTGTTTAATATATACATTAATGATATTGTAAACATAAATCCACTGACTAAATTCGTAATATACGCGGATGACACGAGCCTCTTTTTTTCTGGCGAGACTGGCGACGAGCTTATCAGCTGCGCAAACGTGACCCTAACAGCGTTGCAAAAATGGTCATCAGATAACGCGCTAAACATCAATGCGAGTAAAACGAAGGCAATCATCTTTCGGCCTAAAAACAAAAATGTTTCTACAACCAAGACCCTTGTCCTAAATGCAAAGTATATAGATATTGTAGATAACTTTAAGAGTTTAGGTGTAGTTTTCAATCAGTACTTATCTTGGGATAATCATGTAAATGATTTACGCACTAGATTGTCAAAGGTCATTGGACTAGTCTCTCGTAACCGTTTTATTCTACCGAGAAATGTTAAGTTTCTTTTATACCAGACTTTATTTCTTTCTCACCTGAATTATTGTTATCTAGTTTGGGGCACAACCACCCGCACAAATCTCCAAAAAATACTCCTACTGCAAAAAAAGATATGTACGTCTCATTGAGAATGCTTCTTACGACTCTAGCACCCAGGGACTGTTCATAAAAAAATAGTATACTTCCTGTTTACAAAATGTACAAGTACAGACTCGTGATCAGTTTCAAGTTAGAAAATAAAAGAAATGGAGATAGTTTAGTAAACCTTGCGGAGCTAAAAGAACATGCAACTTCCTACCCAACTCGGTCGGCGGAACATTGGACTGTGCCATTGTGTCATAACAACTATTCAATGCAATCACTCGAATACACACTTCCTACTATATTGAACACCCTAATAAAAAATAACATTGATATTATTTCTATTGCAATTCAGGAATTACGAACTGAACTAATGTGGGGCGAAAACGAATGAATCGATTTATGAGACCTGTTTGATTTTTGTATTTTACTTTGTAATGTCGGTTTTCTCAGTGTTGTTCGCTGTTGCTTTGTTTTGACTTCTGTATATGCCACTAGAAGGGAGCAAGGGGCTCCGTCAAGCTGTTCTCACAGCTTTTTTCCCTTGTTTCCGCCATTTATGTATCAAAATGGAAAATAAAGTTCTTTAATAATAATGATTAATAAAAACAAAAGGGTGGCGTGGCCTCGTCAGGCACTTCAAAGTGCCTTTAGCCATGTTCCCGAGACGCTCTGTAAGTTTTGTCTCAAATAAACTCGTACAAGACAGTGCACTTATGCACCGCAATATTTTCGTCACTGGCCACTGTGCCCTGGAACCCGCCAGCGGCATAGAAGCGTAGAGCAAGGAGCACTTGGTGCTCTACAGTCAAAACATGAGGCCCCTCGCGACGCCGCTGCAGCTTCCCACGAAGCTCATCGCATAGCCAGCGAGCGGCGCCCTTCGTGAGGCGGTATTCCCCGACGAATCTTGCCTCGGAGACGTCGAATGCGTCGCGGTGGTTCCGGAAAACCCGCTCCGTGGGCGAACGTAACAGGAGAGCCCCGTACGTAAGCGTCGCCATTTTGACTGATGGAGAACAACTTTTGCTCCCGTCCTACTACAAAGTTAACTTCATCGGCGAACTCAATCGTGACGACAATTTTGACGTCACCGTGAACTTTATTATTTCACGAGCTTAGCTCGACATGTCTATGGGGACAAACTTCATTGGGACGTCACGTCACGTGACCAGAGAGGCCAGCCAATCAGCGACCGATTGAGTTAACTTCATCGTTGAGTTCACGATCTATAAAAAAAAAAAAAAATCTCGGCGACAATTTTTCTTGGCAATGCTGCCAAAGCTACAGAGCCGAAGCACGCTGTCTTCTTACGCAGCTGAACACAGTCCCCGGGTCTAAATTGTGTTTTGGCTGTAACGTAAATTATAATCTTAATATTCGTCATTTGAATAATAATTGTCCGTCGCGGGTTCTCCGGTTTTCTAGCCATTTTCCCTCGCAAAGATGGTGTTGTAGATTATGCGATCTGGTAGTAGGTAACAAGAGGAAAAGGAGGTAGAGGAGCACAGAACCACGAGATCATGAACGGCACGAGAGGGAACGATAAACCGACACCATCGAAACGGACGTGCCCGGGATCTCTTCCTTAACAGATGGCATCTGCTCTGAGCCCGGGTATGTCCACTGGAAACGGTTTCATAGACACTAACGAGCTGTATAGAGTGCTTGCCTTGAATGCCGACAACGAAACCAAAACTGAAAACGAAACCAAAACTGACGTAATGAAAGCCCGGATGCTTGGCGGAGTGATACATGTGCAGGAGCTCCGCCCCCCCTAGCATTCCCTTCATTGCCAAGAAAAGTTGTCGCCGAGTATAGCATGGGCAGACTGCACGAGCGACAACCTCGCGGGAGCTCTGCACGTGTGGAGCATGAGGCGGCACGAGCCGTCTTTGCCGTGCTCACGGGTCGACGAGTCATCTGCCGTCGCCGCTTGAAACCGTAGTGAGAGAGAGTGAAAAGCGAACTTTGTTCTGCACTGCGCGAGGAGCGCGCTGTCCTCACCTGAAGAGTATATCTTACACCGTTTTCTGCGTGGAAGGCACGCGCGATAACCGTTAGGCCACGAGCGCGCTTTTCTTTTCTTTATTGCAAAGGTGAGTATCACAAGTCACATAACATTAAAAATGCACTGCAAGACTTTTACAGGGCATATTAAAAAGCGCGCATTTCACGAAGCACTTTACAGATGCCGAGCCACTCGGGCTTGAACTCGTGGGTGGAAAAAACACTTTCCACTTGCTCAATTAGGCTGAAGAAATAAAAACGCACTTCTTTCGCATTGACGTCGGCATGCCTGACTGCCATGCGCGATCGCCATATGCTACAAAGTCCCAACAGAAAAAACATATCGTATGGGACACAGTCATCGTTAGTCACGTTCAAGAAACGGATGCCTGAAGGGGAAATGCTCAATTGCTTTTTCAAAGTGCGCTGGAGCACGTCCCAAAAAAAAAACTGCGTCCCAGCAAAAAATGAACACATGTTCGATGGTTTCTGGTTGTTTGCATAAAAGACAGTCAGTCGACCATGGCACATCTACGCCTCTTTCCTTAAGCCACGCTTTCACGGGCAAAGTATTGGTGTGTAGTTTGAAAAAGAATGTCTTTACAGAGGGTGGAACACACATACGCTTAACGCGCTTCAACACATCTTCACCGCCTTGACAAACGACACTCCGATACAGCGGCGTTGGGAAAATACTTATCAACAAATCGCGAGCAAGCTTCTTTCTGTTTACTTCAGACAGGTACTCAAAAGAAAAACGGGTAGACAAAAAGTGCAGCGTTTCGACAACCTCCTTTTGAAAGCCAACAAGTGTTGCTGGTTCACCGCCATAAGACGATACAAGAAAAGACGGCAAATGGGGTGACAGTTTCGTTTGAATGAACGCGCGTATGAAAGGGTGCTCTTGATCGCGCAGAAACATGAAGCGTGACACCAGCTGCCTCACAAACAAATGCGATAGCCCCAATCCTCCGTCACATACTCGGTGAAAAGATTATCTCGCCTCATCGGCTCGACACTTGATCTCCAGATAAAAGTGGCAAAAACACGGTGAAACTTCTGTACATTCATGCGGGCACAGTGTATCGCTTGCAAAACATACCAGAGCTTCGATACAAGAAAAACATTACAAACCGTCGCTCTGGCAAAAATAGACAGGTCACGCCTCTTCCAGCGAGAAGCGCGCCTGTCCAGGTCGGTTGCGACACCCGACCAATAGGTTTTGTTTACTCGATAGCAGTCGAGTGGCACGCCGAGGTACGTGCAAGGCACACAGTCCCAGCACACGCCCTCAAACATTGAAGGCGTTGTGGCCCACGCGCCATGCCAAAACCCGCGGCACTTGCTCCAATTTATAGCAGCACCAGTAGCTTCACAAAAAGTTTTCGCTAAAGAAATCACGGCACTGACGCTTCGCTTGTCGGTACAAAAAACTGCAATGTCATCCGCATAACTAATAACTTTAGCCTCTTCATTTTCCAAACGGAAGCCCCGACATTCCCTGCTATTCAGGATGCTTAAACAAAAAAGTTCTAAATACATATTGAAAAATAATGGCGACATAGGACAACCCTGCCTTACGGACGTCCGAACATTGATAGGTTCTGTCAATTCTTTGTTGACGATGAGTCTTGTGGTACACCCCTGATAGGCCATTTTGGCTCCTTCCAAAATGACATCACCGACGTTGACACGTTTTAAAACATCAAAAAGAACATCGTGCTTAACACGGTCGAAAGCCTTGTCTAGGTCTAATTGTAGCATGGCAACTTGGCCCATGCCACTGTCGCAGGCTTCCAGAACACTACGAGCTACATGAACATTAGTTGTAATTGACCTGCCTTTAATGCCGCATGTTTGATGGCCTCCAATAAGCTGGCAGGCCACTCTCTGAAACCGCCGCGATAGAATTTTTGCAAAAATTTTGTAGTCAACGTTACATAAAGTAATTGGGCGAAACCCCGTGACGTAACGCAATTTATCGGCGTCGTCACTCTTAGGAATGAGGACAGTGTATGTTCTCAAGAAAGACGGCGGCAGCGCTTTCCGTTCATACGCAGTTAAAAAAACGTCCAGTAAAATCCCGGACACTGCGCTCTTATATTTCTTATAGAACTCGGCGTTTAAACCATCGGGTCCCGGCGTTTTGGAATTTGTCAAATCGTCTATTGCTTTTTCAACCTCTTGTAAGGTGATTACCTGCGAAAGACTGTCCCGTTCCTCCTCCGCCAGCTCTGGTAGGTATTCGAGAAGGTTCCCGCACTCTGGGTCCTTCCTCCCCTGAACTTGCGACTCAAAAAGCTTTCTATAATGCACAACAAACGCTTGCTTAATGATACTCGGGTCTGTGCTGCTGACGCCGTTTTGCTCAATTTCGCCTATTTCGCCGCGCAGCGCGTATCGTTTCTCGTCGGCTAACGCTCTCTTGGTCGGCTGCTCTCCCAGCAGGTACCTCTCTGACCGAGCACGAACAATGGCTCCACGGTAACGCTCAAGATGAAGCCGGTCAAGTCGGTTCTTAACACTTTCTAAGTCCTTGAGAGCCACTCCGGGTGTTTGACACTCCGCTCTCAAAAGCGCCTGAAAATTGGCGTTTAAAATGCGTTCGGCACCGCGCGCCTCGAACGCCAAAACAGACGACCTTTCAATCGCGAGCATTTTAACTTCCTGCTTGACGGTTTCCCACATGTCAAAAATGTCCCCTCCCTGTCCCTGAACACACGATTTGAAAATGTTATCTACCACCCCCCCCCCCCCCAAGAAAACAATTATCGCTAAGAAGCTTGGTATTAAGTTTCCAAAGTTTCCAATCAAAGCGCGCTCTTGGCAGGGCTCTTCCACCAACCGTTGTCGACACCAAGCAGTGATCGGAAAAAAACAACGGCATGACCCGATACTTTGTTAGAATAGTTGCCAGTGTCGCCGAAACGTAAATTCTGTCTAGCCGCGCATGCGATGACGCCTGGAAATGTGTGAAATGCATCTCGGAGGTTTCATTTCGCACAGTTCCAGCGTCTATCAAGTCGAAGTCCTCGAGCAGATTGCTAAGAACGGTAATATCTCTATCGGTGCGTTGCCTGATAGGCGTTCTATCAATCGCTCGAACAACACAGTTAAAATCGCCACACAGCATGACTGTTCTATCGCAGTCTACAAATCGGCCCAAGCCAGAAAAAAAAAGGAAACACGCTCTCTCACTGTACTGGGGGCATATACGCAGATAAGCCGCCAGGGGACTGTCGAAAAAACAAAATCGCACATAATAAACCGTCCCTCCGTGTCGGTTGTAACCGCCAACTCCGACAAGGGCAACGACTTCTTCAAAAATAAAAAAACAACCGCCCGAGACCCCCACAGCGGGAGTGACACAAACCTCATACGAGTGTAAAAAAGGCTGTACTGCGCTAAAAACCTGCTCCTCCTCGGCCATCTTGGTTTCCTGCAACGCTAAGAAATCGGGTTTCTGTGTCTGCAACAGGCGCTGCACCTGGTATTGCTTCTTGCGCGAGTTAAAACCTCGAACGTTTAGCGTTGCAACCGAAATGGCCGAATTGAGCGTACAAATCATGAAGGCTATGATGCAGCGCTTGCCTTGTCGCTCTTCCACCAGTTCTGGAAACCAGGCGTTGCCGCCTTACTCGGAGTCGCGGCGTTGCCGGTCCTCCGGAGGTGCGTTCAGCACCGCTTTGAAACGGCCCCGCTTGTTCTTCTCGAACCCCCACCAAGGGTTAGGGTTGAGCGTCGTGTCGGCCTTCGGGGGCGTATCCTCGAGGCCGCGCTTGGTTGAGTCGGTGGTTTCGTCCATGTCGTCGTGGCGCTCGGAGGTCGTTTCGGTCGACGAAGGACGGGCCGTGGTGGTCTTGGAGCCCTCAGGCGATGTCGGGGCTGAGGCCGGGGGACCGGAAGCAGGCTCCGGAACGTGAGGGCTGACTTGTCTTGTTTTGTCTCCACGGCGCCTTCCCCGGAACCGTCATCTCCGGCAGGCTTCCCTTGTTGCTCTGTAGACGGTGGGGCGTCGAACCCCGAACCACGCGTAGCTTTCTCGGCCTCTTCAGTGTCCATCGTGAACGCCGTATGCTCCTCCAGCCCCTGTACCTCGGTGACGCCAGCGTACGTCTTCATACATTCTTCTTTATCGTGGCCGAAGCGAAAACACTGTGAGCACTTCGGCACACGACACTCCCGTCTGATATGCCCGGCACGCTTGCATCGCAGGCATACGGGCACTCTGCCTGGTATGATAATGAGGGTGTTCGCGCCGTGAAGCCGCAGCTGGTGAGGCATGTCGTCAGGGGTGAGGCCACTCTTCAGCGTCATGCGAACAAAACGCGTCGTTGATTCGATTCCTTGGAACCCCTCGACTCGCCACATCTCCCGGCCGACTTCAATCACCTTGCCGTACGGTTCTAAAAGTCTACGCACGGCGTCGTCGTGAACGTGAAAAGGAACCCAGTGCAAACGCACACGTACCTCGGTTGTGCTCGGGTCGATGATGACGCAGCGCAGGTTCTTCACGACGAGCTCCTTGCTGCTCACCAGGCGTTCCTTGGCCTCCGAAGTCCGAAGCGTCGCTAGCCACACATGGTTCATCTGAAAAGCGCCGAGCGCTACGATGTCGTTCAAGACGGCAATACGTTTGAGTTCCTCTCGGAAGTCCTCAATCCGGTACGGGCGACCCTTTAGGTCGCAGTGCAGGAGCACAGAGTTCAAACACGTAGATCCTGTAGGCATAGGTGGAAGGACCACCTTGTACTCGCTGGACGATGACGCGCCATCGACAACAAAAGAACCGCGGCCGCCCGGGGCCGTTTTCGCCGCTCCTGAGGAGAGCATGATTATGCGACCGTACGGTGCGAGCACCGGAAGCAGCAGGCCACGAGCGCGCTGCCTACTTAGTCAGCTGCGCTCGCGGCATTATTCCCGCCTTTAAAAAAGTGCATCGTCCCGATGCAGCACAAAACAAAAACACAAATACACAACAAAAGGGTAGCAGAGTCGCGAGCCACAGTTCACTCTTTGATGAGAGTCCAAAGTTCTATCGTTCGTAATACGGCTTGAGCCGGACGACGTGCACCACCTCGGGTCGTGGCTGGCGTCTTGCAGATGGGCGCGTTCCGTCGGGTAGAACTTCGTAGTTCAGATCGCCGAGGCGTCGGATGATTTTGTAGGGTCCGAAATAGCGTTTGAGAAGCTTCTCGCTGAGCCCGCGGCGCCGTATCGGTGTCCACACCCATACCCGGTCTCCGGGTTGAAAGTGGACGTCCCGGCGACGAAGGTTATAGCGGCGTGCGTCGACTCGCTGTTGGTCATGAATCTTGATTCTTGCCAGTTGGCGAGCTTCTTCCGCGCGTTGCGAGATCAGTTGAGCATCGTCGTTGCCATCGTCGGCCGGCACGTGAGGCAGCATGGCGTCGAGCATTGTGGTAACCGTCCGGCCGTGTACCAGTTGGAACGGTGTCATTCCCGTGGTTTCTTGCACCGCTGTGTTGTACGCAAACGTGACGTACGGCAACACCTCGTCCCATGTCTTGTGCTCTACGTCGACGTACATGGAGATCATGTCGGCGATCGTCTTGTTGAGCCGCTCCGTTAGCCCGTTGGTCTGCGGATGATAAGCGGTTGTTCGTCGATGGCTGGTATGACTGAGCCGAAGAACTTCTTGAGTCAGCTGTGCCATGAAGGATGACCCGCGATCTGTGATCAGCACTTCAGGTGCGCCGTGTCGAAGGAGAATGGACTCGACGAAAAACTTGGCGACTTCCACCGCTGTTCCCGATGGCAGGGCTTTCGTCTCGGCGTATCGTGTAAGATAATCGGTCGCGACGATAATCCACCGATTTCCTTGCGTCGATGTTGGGAACGGCCCAAGTAAATCCATTCCGACCTGCTGGAAGGGCGTAGTCGGGGCAGGTATCGGCTGCAGGAGTCCTGCTGGCTTCGTCGGAGGCCTCTTACGTCGTTGGCACTCATGGCACGACCGTGTGTACAGGTGGACTGTTTTCGGGAGTCTCGGCCAGTAGTACTTGTCACGAATCCGGGCGAGCGTCCTGCTGTAGCCAAGGTGTCCAGCCGTCGGGTCGTCATGGCATGCTTGAAAGATTTCTTCTCGCAGGCTGGCCGGAACAACCAGCAGCCAGGCAGGGTTGCTCGTTCCGAAGTTCTTCTTGAAGAGCACGCCTCGCCGCAGAACGAAGCTTGGCAAGTCTCGGGCCAAGACTCGCGGAACTGAACTTCCTTGACCTTCGAGGTGGTCGATCACGGCGCGAAGTTCGGGGTCGTCTCGTTGAAGTGCTCCCATGTCGGTATCTGTAATTGCTCCGAGAAAACGGGCGTCATCGTCGTCGTCGGTGCTGTCGGGAGGAGATTCGACTGGGGCCCTAGACAAACAATCGGCGTCATTATGCTTGCGGCCAGACTTGTGCACAATGGTCACGTCGAATTCTTGCAGTCGAAGGCTCCAGCGAGCGAGGCGTCCTGACGGGTCCTTGAGGTTGGCGAGCCAACAGAGAGCGTGGTGGTCCGTGACAACGCGGAACGGGATCCCGTACAGGTACGGGCGGAACTTGGTTAACGCCCAGACGACAGCGAGACATTCCTTGTCGGTTGTTGAGTAATTTTTCTCTGCCTTGGACAGTGCCCGGCTTGCGTAAGCGATCACCCTCTCTGCTCCGTCTTGTCTTTGGACGAGCACCGCACCTAGCCCGGCGTTGCTGGCGTCTGTGTGAACTTCCGTTTCCGCTGATGGATCGAAGTGTCCGAGGATAGGGGGCGACTGGAGTCTTTCCTTCAGTTCGTTGAACGCTTGTTCTTGCTCCTCCCCCCACTGGAAGTTCACGTCGTCCTTCGTCAGATGCGTGAGCGGTGCAGAAATCTTGGCAAAATCGCGAACGAAACGTCTGTAGTATGCGCACAGCCCAAGAAATCTTCGTACGGCTTTCTTGTCTGATGGCTTCGGAAATTCGGCGACAGCGGATGTCTTTGCAGGGTCAGGACTTACACCTTGAGCACTCACGACATGGCCCAGGAATTTGAGCTCGCCGTAAGCGAACCGACATTTTGACGGCTTCAGTGTCAGTCCGGCATTCTGGATAGCCTGTAGCACGGCTCGCAAACGTCTCAGGTGCTCGTCGAAGTCGCTGGCGAATACCACGACGTCGTCGAGATAGACGAGACAACTTTGCCATTTCAAGCCGGAAAGAACGGTGTCCATTACGCGCTGGAACGTCGCCGGTGCTGTGCATAGTCCGAACGGCATCACTTTAAATTCGTACAGCCCGTCCGGCGTGACGAAGGCAGTCTTTTCACGATCTCGTTCGTCGACCTCGATCTGCCAGTACCCACTCTTCAGGTCCATCGACGAAAAGTATCGGGCGTGGCGCAGCCGGTCCAGGGTGTCGTCGATGCGTGGCAGCGGGTAGACGTCCTTTTTGTTACGGCGTTCAGTCGGCGATAGTCCACGCAGAACCGAAGAGTCCCGTCTTTCTTTTTCACCAGGACTACCGGTGAAGCCCACGGACTGCTTGAGGGCTGGACAATGTCGTCATCGAGCATTTCTTGGACCTGCTTCTGGATGACTTCTCTCTCTTTCACAGAGACACGGTACGGCGACCGATGAACAGGAAGCGCGTTGTCTTCAGTGACAATTCGGTGTTTCGCAACGGTCGTTTGGCGCACCTTTGACGACGTGGAGAAGCACTCATTGAACTCGGCGAGAAGGTCACTGAGTTGTCGTCGTTGTGGGGTAGGCAGGGTTGGGTCGATGTCAAACTGCGAAGGCGGCGTTGTCTTGGGTGGCCACGAAGAGAGGTCTTCTGATATTCCGGCGATTGCGGCTGAGTCCGGGAGTTCCTCGGCGTGACCCACGGCGGTGCCTTTCGTAAGGTGCTGGGCCTCCTGTCGGAAGTTCGTTACGAGTGCGACAGTGTGTCCGTCTTGGAGCTCCGCGACGCCTCTTGCGATGCCGATCCCTCTTCCTAGAAGCAACTGGAGGCTTCCTTCGAGCAAAACGTCGCCGCAGAAAGTCTCATCGACCCCGACGGGTACGAAAACACTTGACCGCGGCGGTAGGTTCACGTGGTTTGCGAGGACTCGTACCGCGGATGACGTCGCTTTGGGTTCCTCCTGTGGTGGAGCAGGTTTTCGTAGCGTCAGCCGGTTTGCTCCGAGGTCGATGACGGCGCCATACTCGCAGAGAAAGTCCATTCCGAGGATAACGTCCCTCGAACAGTCTTGCAGAACGACGAACTTGACAGGGCACGTCTCACCGTGGATCTCGACGCGAGCAGTGCATCTCCCGACCGGTGTGATGAGGTGCCCTCCGGCGGTTCGTATTTGAGGTCCATCCCACGGCGTCGTGACTTTTCGAAGGCGGCGGGAGAGCCTCCCACTCAAGACTGAGTAGTCTGCTCCGGTGTCCACGAGTGCTGATGCGTCGTGGCCGTCGATGACGACGTTTAGGTTATTGGACACCGTTGCAGGGGCGTCGTTTCGGTCTCTGGTAGCGTTCGAGTGGGGGCCCTCCGACGTTCGTGGAGGATCTTGGCGTCGGTCGTCTTCGGCAACTCCACCTCCAGGGGTTGCCGCGCCTAGTTTCCCCGGCGAGGAGCGAGGGGTGACAGGCTTTCACGTCGGGGTCGGTGCATCGGCGAAGCTGGACGTCGTGGCGACGGCGACCGGAACTCTCGGCGGGACGCAGGCTCGGGGGACTGAGGTCGTCGCAGGTACTCGTCGATCTCCCGAGGGCGTTCACCATAACGGGGGCGCGGGTCGTTTGGGTGGAATCCGCGCAGCCCGAGTCGTCGGTATGGGCATCGGCGGTACACATGGTCAGCTTCCCCGCAGTGGTAACACAGCGGGCGTCGGTCGGCCGTCCTCCAGACGTCTGTCTTCCTCGGCGCAAGTTGCTCTGGGTGAACGTGCGCCTGATCTTCCTGTCGTCGGGGGTACTGCGGCGTTGGGGCGTCTCTTCGGGGTGGCGCCGTGGCTTGGCGGGGAGCTTGCGGCGGTCGTCGGGCCATGGCGGCGTAGCTCAACGTCGGTTCCTCTGGCGTCGTCCGTGTTGATCGGGACTTCAGGTTGGAAGGCTCTGTGAACCTCCTCTCGAACAACCTCGGCGATGCGAAAGTGAGGATGGGCGATCCGCGGTGGGGAGCATCTTGCGCAGTTCTTCCCGGACGATTGTCGCGGACGATTTCCCGAAGGCCGTCGACACCGGTGGTGTTCAGGTTCAGTCGGCAAGATGCGGCGGTTGGGGGAGCAGGCACGCCGGCAAGTCGATGGTAATGGCTTGCTCGCGCCGACAGCGCGCGCTCGATGTTAGTGGATTCAGCCACAAAACCGTCGACGGTTGTCGGGGGATTGCGGACAAGGTCCCCGAAAATTTCAGCCTTCACGCCACGCATCAGAACGCGAAGCTTCTTCTCCTCGGCTGCCTCCGGATCGGCTCGGGCGCATAGGCGCATGACATCCTCTACGAGGCTGGTTACGCTTTCGTTGGGGCCCTGCACCCTTGTTTGTAGAAGGTGCTCCGCTCGCTGCCGACGGTGGTGGTTGAGGAACGTTTGCTTCAACTTGGCGGTTCAGGACTCCCACGTTGCGAAGGACGCTTCGTGGTTTTCAAACCAGTGCCTCGCAATTCCTTCAAGCGCGAAGTAGAGATTGTGGAGGCATTGCTCAGTCGTCCATTCGCTGTGGCGGGCTTTACGTTCATAGTGTTGCAGACAGTCTTCAATGTCTTCGTGGACGTCTCCCGTGGAAAGGCGTTGGATTATTACTATTATAATTATTATATTATAAATATATAAATCTCCGTAATATTTAATATTTAGCATTATAAATAATATTATTTAAATAGTTCTCAATTTCCCGGGGGGGGGGGGGCGACGAAAGCACCGCCCCCCCCTCCCCCGGCATGATACCTGACAAATGTCCGCATTTGTGACCCTATAATTTAGCTGTCCTTACAGTTGTGATCAGTGAATTGAGTCGCTCAAGCGCACTGCACTGGCCGTAATAAATTGTTTCAACCTTGTGCGATATTGCTACCAACACAGGTACCGATAGAGCAACCAAAGGGTTATCTCAACAGCGGCGGCGATCTCGAAGGAGCCGTCAACCTAGTATCTAATATATATATATATATATATATATATATATATATATATATATATAAATATATATATATTAAATATAAGCGTTCAATATTTTTTCTTATTTGCATTTGTTACTCGGGACTCAGCTTTTGACAAAAACAATCGGTGACAACGGGAAGAGACATGCGGACGTTATCGCGCGGCGTGAAGCCATTTACAACTATTGAACTGGGCCCTAATCTTTTTCACGAAGTTGTACCAAATTTGTTTATGACCTTATTTTTTATGTGTTGTACGTTGTAGTGCAGGCCTGCCTTTTTTCTTGATGCGCAAGCAGCTCAATGCATGCGGACGAGACCAAGGCTGTTAAGCGAGGCAAAAAGATAACAGTTTTGATAATCTACGCCACCAACCATAATTGAAGATGCGTATTTATGGTTAACAGTGGTATGGTTAGGTAAATATAATTAATATCTAAATTAATATAGTATATAATATAGAAATACAGAATTAATATAATATAAATATTATTATACATATAATATAATATATAATATTATATTATAATAATAATAATATTTCTGAACCTTTCTAATGTTTTTTTTTCAGTTTTGGAAACTACTTTTAACGAAAGCGGTACTACGCATCTTTATCTTGCAATGTACATGGGAGCGGAACCTTTTTCTCGCTAGCGGTTTCGCACGTGGCAGAATACACCTTACCGGTAAATACACCTTAGAGATGAAGTTCCGCCAGTGCTACACAATGTCTTTAATGAGGCCATATGAAGAAAAAAACTACGACCTTCCTTTGTGAGGTCTCACACCGTGTTAATACCCAAGACCGAAGATATTAGGGAGTTTTCGTAGACCTATTACCTAATTATTATAAATTATATTATACCTAGTAGTAGGTAGGTCCTCCGTGTTTTATTCTTTCAATTTTCCAAATAAGATTGGAAAACAAATTTTTACCCAGGATTGACCCAATCCCGAAAAATCTATAATTCACGTTGTGAAATAAAATAACAAAACAACCCAATTCTCTTAATCTATTATAATATAATAATCCTATATAAATTATTACTTTTCGATACAATATTATTCATATCAATTAATTATCCTCATTATATATATATATATATATATATATATATGTGACGATCGCTGGTATCGCCACGGCAAAGAAGAAGTGACGCGCGCTCTGGGAGCGCGTGCTGGGAACAACGGAATAGAGATAAAAGTGGTAGCCTAAGACCGAACGCTGTCGCTTTTTGGCCATCACGTTACAATTGACCGATCTCATCTGCCAGTTTGACTACGCCACCGCTGCCGCAATGCATCGAGGGAACTTTAGTCTTTCTGCACGTGCGACAACCCCGCTGGAGCTCTGCGCGTGTGGAGCACGAGACAGCACGAGCCCTCTCGTGCACTGCCTTTCGCCTCATGGGAACTAAAAGTTATGGCCGCGTCACGCATGCGCCGAACGCTTGGTGAGATCGGTCTATTGCGGCAGCGGTGGGATGGCCACCGAACCTGTACACCCCGTTCTGCCGGACGTCTTCACCGGTGAGGAAGCTGAGTCATGGGCAAAGCTCTTCCCTGCGCGGCAGCCAACGGTTGGGACGACGCCAAAAAGTTGGTGTACCTGCCGACACGCCTCCGAGGATGGGCCTTCCGCGTCTTCGAGCATCTTCCCGACCAAGACAAGGCCACTTTACCCGCACTAGTGAAGGCGTTGACACTTCGTTTGGCGTCGGCGGGCCAGCGTGCTGTGTCTGCGGCACAGTTTCGGTCCCGCGGTCATCAACCCACGGAAGCCCTAGACGTGTACGCCTACGACCTTGTGGACCTCTTTGGACAGGCGTATCCAGAGGTGTCACTACAGGTGGGCGATCCGATGATACGGGACCAGTTCATTATGGGTCTCCAATCCAAGCTGCGTGACAAAGTCCTCGCCGCCGACCCTGCAACATTTGAGAAAGCTCTTGAGATAGCCTCAAGGCTAACATCCATTGGGCAACTGTCTGCGGGTACGGGGACACCAATGCCGTGCGCCGCCGTGGGTAACACTTCAGAAGCCACTACACGACCCACAAGCGATCCCATTGGCGGCGTTTGTTGCAAGCAGCAGCGTGGCCGACCTTCGCGCCACAGTGAACAGTTTCATCGAGTCGCAGAGTCACTTCCAGGATCACGGGCCAAAGCTTTCCCCGCGGAAACACTCTAGGAGGGCGACTACGATGTTTTCATTGTGGCGGTACTGGCCACCTCGCAAGATCGATGTACAAAAATCTGACCAGCGTGCGCCACTGCGAAGTGAGAACCCTCACGATTGCTTAAAATGTTGAAATCGGGGAATTGTTCCGCACCCCAAGTAACAGTAAAGGG
>JAZHYW010019215.1:0-13101 GCA_037355805.1 Ixodes ricinus | reverse complement strand
AGCGGCTGAGCGGCACGGTTCCACCAGGTTGGAAATTCGCCGCGGCAGAGCGGCAGCTTTAACGCTGGCTATTCCCAGCACGGCGGGAAATCCCGTAGCAGGAGGGGAAACATTGCGGGAAAGCTGGCGCATAGACGGTGGCGTTTTCAGCGTTCTTGAAGCAGGCGACAAGCAGAGAAAGTACGCAAGCAACTGGTCTCGGGGCTCTTTTTTCCGGCGGGTTGAGCTTCTTTCCTTCAGAAAAGTGGGATTGTTGTCCCCTTCCTCGGAATTTGTTTTCTCAGTGAATTACGCGGCTCTTTTTTACTTTCCTCACCTGAGTGCCAACTGTAGCGAGCGTAAGAGACGCTAATCGGAAGCGGCTTTTGCGAGCGCCAGGTGAGAAAAAACAAAAGAAGACGAAGAAGAAGAACTGAAACACATTGATGTGTCTTTTCCAACACAGATCGTCACACCAAGCAAGACAAATGTACCACGCCCAGTTCAATTGAACTGCTTATCAGCGAAGTGTCGAATCGTCGGGTTCTTTGGGACCCGCAACTCAAAGAATTTAAAATCAATGAGACCAAAGGTACTCTTCCAGTCTTTGTAGACGGGCATACTAAGGATCCTGAGCACATTCCCCGATTTCTGGAAATACCAACTACTCCAAGGCCGTCCAAAAGGTCCGGGTCAGCCATATTACTCGGAGTCTTTACATCCGAAGCAAGGCGCTGCTCGTGACACTGCCGATGATGATCCGAGGTTTCATCCTCCGCGACAACGAAGATTGAAAAAAACAACAAAAAAAACGTAAACAAATAAGACCAAGGTTTATTTAGTATTTAAAACGCTTTTTTGTTTTGTTTTTTGTTTTATTAAGGTAAAATTAAAGGGGCAACTGAAACCTAAGGCACTAAATTGTTGTTAGACGCCGCTGAAACCGACTGTGCGAATCTGCTTGCTGCAAGCAACATTGGCCATCGCAACGGCAGAAAACGCTCATGTGAAATGAAACCTGGCGATCTCGTGCCGCCGCGCCGCTAGCGGCAGCAATTTCCAGCCGCGAATCGCTGCATGTGAAACCCGCTTAAAGGGGCCCTGCAAAGCTTTTTGACTGGTTTTTAATTTGCACTGAACCTGAGCGCACTGAACGTAGTAACTTAATTAAACTTTTCTTTCTCATATTTCGCTTTATTTTACAAGTTATAGGCAAATTAGAATTACAAATACAAGCAAGAAATAACCTGCTTCATGACGTGGTAGGTCCTGGCTTGAGTGGCCGTGAACTAGAGGAGGGGAGTGAGCCATTCGAGCGCTCACAGCTGCCGCACTCCGCGTGTCGACGGCCTCGAGAGGGCGCCACCAAAGCACGTGTTGGATAGGCTATATGCGGTGGGCGGCCAGGCCGAATCGCATTCCATTCGCTGCGCGATAAAAGACTTTTTCGGTATAGCACTTCATTAGCCACAAAACAACAGCAAACACGGGGTAAAGATCAGTTCGCAGAACGGGAGCCACTTCGCGCTGTCATACCGCGAAACGGGCAAATCGCCAGCAGGGCCCGCGCCGAAGGCCTTCGGAACGCTCGGAGCCGGTCCGATCTTTGAGCCGGTATAGGACAGCAGCACCGCCGCGTCCATCCGGGACCTTTCCGTATCGGCTCCTGATCCCACTACTTCTTTCTAGTATGCGCCGCCTTTTCCACCGCTTGGTGGCGGGTATGTCGACGGGTCATTTCCTTGTTTCCGTACTTTATAAACTGCATTTGTTTCTTTTCTGATCTAAAATACTGAACCAAAACTCACTTTCATACATAATTGAAACGGTTCCCGACACTTGTAATTTGTATCTTGACTAAAAAAAGCTCTTAGCGGCTCTGACCAATAGTAATGGCCAAGACCTAAGACGTCACATATCGCGCGCTTTCGCCCTAGTGAAAAATACACCAGGCCGAGGGCTGGTGTGACTTGGTGTTACACCAGACTTTTTCACAGATGTGATTTGGGACATTTCCTGGTGTTCTGGTGTGACACCAGAAATCTGGTGCGTTGGTGTGACACCAGAAATCTGGTGTTCTGATGTGACACCAGCAATCTGGTGTTCTGGTGGGACATCAGGTTTTGTTGTAGTGTGATACCAGAGCACCTGTTGACTGCGTGTTGCTTTACTCACAAAAAAGGTACAATGATAAGTTTGACAACGCTGCTGCCATATTACTTTATTAAAAAAGCAAAAAGCACGAAAGTAAAACTTCGGAAGCTTTACTGTTGTAGGGAGTTCGCCGCGATCAACTGGGGTTTGTCCGGAGCCACTGCCCAGCGTCGAAGAACCGGACGCCCTGTCGTTCTGCAATTCTTGGCCTTTCAGCTTGCGGTTGACTCGTGTCTTAGTTACGCTGATCCGTTCCGCGTACCCCTCCGCGCCAGAAATCTCCTCTTCTAAGGCATCACATTCGACAGATGGCTCAATTTCCTTGTCCAGCTCTTTCAGGGAAGCTTCCTTAAGTAGAAGAATATCAAATGTTTCTTCGAGCTCACCGATGTTGGTTGGATCCGTGGCCAGCAGGACGCCAATCTCGTTGATGATCTTTGTTGTGGCGGCTCGCAGGGTAATCCTCTTTCGCTTCAGGCTGTCGACGCCCTCCTCACTCGTAGTAGGCATGATCTGGCCGTTAATTCCCGGTTTTCGGCACCAAAAACTGTAATAATTACTAGCTTTCTCTGTTGTTTTGCTACCCAACCAAGCTCGTCGGAAGTCAGGAAAGCGCACCAACACACATCTTTTCGGCTTCGACTCACAAGGAAGACTTCTTTATTTTCTCAAACTCAAACAAGAATACCGGCAGAAAGGGAAGAGAAACCCTCGAAGAGGCGAGCCGGCGAGCGCCCCAAGCTGCTCAAGGTTACCCGGGAAAGTTCTCGGGACGAGGGGGACACTTCTTGAGTACAAAGAGCCCGCCGCGGGATCTCCGGCGACCACCAAGACGGGAGGAAACAAGGCACCCCGTCGGGGGACGGGGGACGAGGCGGCGCACAAACTAATAGAAAACACGCTCGCGGACGGGGGGAAAAGTCAACAAAAACACAACTCTGGTGTCACATCAAACGGCGTGGTGTGCACACCAAGCTGCCTGGTGGGCACATGAGCCCTTGTGGTGTGACACCAGACTCTCTTGGTGTACCCATCAGGCTGATGTGCGGGTACACCAGCATTTCTGGTGGGCACATCAGGCTGGTGTGCTCGATACACCAGCATTGCTGGTGGGCGCACCAGATATTCTGGTGTCACACCAGGATTCTCTGATGTCACACCAGGATTGCCTAGTGTATTTTTCATTAGGGCGGCAACGCGGGTCGCCCTCGTAATGGGAGGAGATTTCCGTGTCGTCCGGTTAAGATATGACGCGCTGATATTTAGTTACTCTCTCCGGGCCCGCTGGCTTGCCCTAACCCCAAGAGACGTGGAAACCGCAAAAAAGGTAGACGCTTAAAGGGGCCCTGCAACAACTCTTTGACTGGTTTTTAATTTGCACC
This sequence comes from Ixodes ricinus, assembly GCA_037355805.1. Lineage (NCBI taxonomy): Eukaryota > Metazoa > Arthropoda > Arachnida > Ixodida > Ixodidae > Ixodes > Ixodes ricinus. The sequence goes on along the minus strand of JAZHYW010019215.1, from coordinate 9,586 downwards.
GAACCTAAGCGCACTGAACGTAGTAATTTAATGAAACTTTTCTTTTTGCAAAATTCGCTTTATTTTAAAAGTTATAGGCAATTTATAATTACAAAAACAAGCGAAAAATAACCTCCTTCATGACGTCGTAGGTCCTGGCTTGATGGGCCGTGAACTAGAGGAGGGATAGTGAGCTCATCGAGCGCTCACGGCTGCCACACTCCGTGTCGGCGGCTCGAGAGGGCGCCACTAAAGCGTGTATTGGATAGGCTGTATGAAGCGGGCGGCCAGGGCGGCTCGCAATGCATTTGCTGCGCGACTAAAGACTATTTCGGCATAACACTTCATTGGCCACAAAGGACAGCAAACACGGGTTAAAGATCAGTAGAGAACGGGAGCCACTTCGCGCTGCCATACCGCCAAATGGCCTTTCTACGCTTCGGGACCTTTCTACGCTCGCCGTTCATCGGCGCCTCATCACACTAGCCCTTTCTAATATGCGCCGCTTTTTCCGCCGCTTGGTGGCAGGTATGTCGACGGGTCATTTGTTTTTTCCGCACTTTATAAACTGCATTTGTTTCTTTTCTGATCTAAAATACTGAACAAAAACTACTTTCAGGCATAATTGAGACGGTTCGCGAAACTTGTATTTTGTATCTCGACAAAAAAAAAGCTTTAGCGGCTCTGACCAGTAGTAAGCCCAGAACCAAAAACGTCGCATTTTGCGCGCTTTCGGTACCGCGGGTCGCCCTCGTCGGTGGAGGAGGTTTCCGCGTCGTCCGGTTAAAATATGACGCACTGATATTTAGTTACTCTCTCCTTGCCCGCCGGCTCGCCCGAACCCCAAGAGACGTGGAAACAGCGAAAAAGGTAGACGCTTTAATATGATTGCAGGGCCCCTTTAACTATGATTGCAGGGCCCCTTTAACAGCGCACTAGCGGTGCTGTTGTGGAAGTACTTGAACCAGAGAGCAAGATAGCTTCTTGCGTCACGCACGAACTAGACATGTTTTCAGGCCATATCAAAGAAACACGCTAACCATGCATCTGCGGAGGGTATACGGTCTGTCCGCGAAGAAAATCGGCGGTTTTAATTTTAGCGTTTGTCGCGAATCGCGAGCATTTTAAGCTTGATCGCGCGGTATATGTCTGCAGTGACACCAAGTGCAACGAAGCACTTTGTGCAGCCACCCTTCTAGTAGAATGGGGGCTTTGAGGAAGCTTTTGCATATGTTTAGTCCTTTCCGCATGTGATTACTTCAGCAGGTTTATGCTGCTTTTTTCCAGCAACACAGTGTGGTGGTCAATTGCCATTTTTTCACGTTTAGGCATTAAAGGAATAGAATGCAGGAGTTCAACCATTCCAGGTGTCAGAATGGGCCCAATGTTTTTATTTGAAAGTGTTGAAAGGAACGGAATTGTTCGAAGTTCTAATTCCCCGGAATGGAATTGTAACGAAAAAGTGGTGCCCTTAGCAAAAAGAGGCCGTACTTCAAACAAATTTGAAATATATTGATTATGAATATTTATTTTGTATTCATTTTGTATAATTTTGTCCGCATTCGAAATACGCACGTAATGTATTCAAAATATATCATAAATATTAATCAGAAAATATTTTAGATATACCAAAAATATAATTCCTTCCCCCTCAAGTTGTCATTTGTGTCCTAAAAAAGCGGCTACGCATTTTTTGGGGGATTTTGTTAGTAAATGTATTTTTGTGGTATTTGAAGGCTGTACTAAACACGTCCAACAAATACACATCAGACACGAACACAAACACAAACACCATGACGCACTGGACACCTGAATCACAGCCCCGTTGACCGCTCTAGAGCCTTATATAGCCTACATATTCAAGGTAATCATTTGGCCAGTGACCACCTCTGCACTTATTAAGGTTCTAAGTATTCTATTATTTCCTAGGGAATTGGTCAAATGGGAAACAGTGTTTTGAGGCTCGTAGACGATATCTCTTACTAAAAAGCATTGGTACAACTAATAATAATTTGGCGCCGTTGCTAAAACAATATCCAGAAAACGGCTTCTAGAAGAAATGTTATTGCTTCTCTGCATAGCACCACTCAGGATGGAGTGAGTCAAGCTAGTTTCTTTACTTTAAATAGTAATTTTGCTTTTCTTAACCAGTTGACTATTTAATATGGTCATTAACGTCACTATATTAAAGTCACTACTCACATCACATAGAATGGCGAGCATACACATTCAGTGAACTAACATTGCGCTAACACAATTCCACGCCAAACATATCTGCTCACAGCTCTTGCTCAAGCTTTCCAGCATCAGCAATTGTTCTGGTTGTAGTTCCCTAACCCCGTTTGTGATTGGCGTGCAAGAAACTCTGCTCGTGTCGCTTAGGTTTAAGCTAAATCCCGACCGCAGCAAGTCCTCCACGAGGAGACGCACCGTAGACGCCAACTTGTCTGGGTTGGGATGGGCGCACAAGAAGTTGTCTATGTGAGACGAAGCCCAGAGTCCAGGCAGTAGTGATACTGTCTGCGTGAATTTTCCTGGCAATGGCTGTTGCGAAGAGCTGCATGTAAAGCGGCGCCGGGCGTATCACGAAGGGCAAACAGCAAAGACTGCAGTAACGGAGGCCTACTCTAAATGTGGTCCGGTTACGGGAGGAGGGGTGAAGCGTGATATGGTAAACGGCCTCGGCAAGGTCAAGCTGCACTATATACGCTTGGGGCGGAAGTGGGTTTATTTTGATGACTTGTTGTAGCGGAGTAAGGCGGAACTGAGGAGCCTGAACGTAAGGTGTAAGTGCGGCGCAGTATAAAACAAAGCGGGACTCAGTGGCTAACTTGGATAATAAGAAGGCGGGGTTGAGGTACAGACCAGCGCGATGATGCCGCCAACATGTTGGTTACGGCGGCATCGATCGTAGGGACCTAGTCGGGGAGAGGGGGCAGGCCGTGAAGCAAGAAGCCTTGTTGCTTCACGGGCGGCCCGTGAAAACTTCATGCCATACTAAACACTGCCCAGTACACTTGAGATGCCTGCTGGTTCGGTGGACTGGCGGTGGAGGTCCCGTCGCTTTCGACTTGTAGGCTGTGCTATCCCAGGCTCGACTCGGAGTCTTCGACGTCGGTTTGTTTGTCTGTGTTTGTTCATTAGTGTTAAAGTGGTTTTCCTCCTCACCATCATAGGTGTCGAAGGAGTTGTTATCGGCGTGGGGCTCGATGACACCGTCTGTCCTGCTGAGCCACTCCTTCGCTCGGCGGTGGTGGCCGTCGAGTCCGGATCCAATGGTTCGTTTTCTGCGGTCCAAGATCAAGCTGGGGCAAGGTCGGCCGAAACGCCAGCCTTGCAAAATGCATGGGCGAGAACGTCCTCAACCGGGAAAACGTCCAGGAGCATCGAGGAGACGACCATGCCGTCGATGAAGGCACTGGTGGGTCTCGAAGATCCAGGGTCGCTGCCGGAATCACTTAGGATTAGAGCGACTCTTGGTCTTGGCGCCTGCGCGGTAGCTGGTGTTCGCGGGAGCACGAGACGTGCGCCATCCGCGTCAAGGTTGATTGTGTAGCTGGTCGAGGAGCTCTCCGAAAACTTGGTACTCGAGCCTGGACGTCTGGGATAGGATAGCCGCCCTCCAGTTCCCTCTCGCGACGACGTGGAAGAGTTCCCGTCTATCGAAAATGAGGGACTGGTGTTTGGAGAACATGGCATACCCAAGTTGAACCGATACAGGTGGAGATGCCGCATCTCGTGGACATGTCTAGTGGACAAACTCCTGGCGTTCTGGGTGAGGTCGCGCAGAATGTCGTAGGGCCTGACGGACCCTCGCTTCGGGAATGAGTAGTGGGGGCTCGACCGGAGGTAGTCGGATCGCGTCGATGGCTCTGGTAGAAATGATTCCCGTAGAAGTTATACCTCCGGCAGGAGAAGGGGAAGGCTCCGGCGATGCTGGATGCGATCTCTTGGCGCGTCGGTGGATGTTCCAGCAAAGTATGCGGACGTTCGAATACGTCACGTTTATAGTTCTGCGACAGGGACTGCTGAGACTGCTGGCTACTGCAGTCAAACCTCTGACTTTTTTATTTCTGTGTTGTTTCACAATCGTCTCTCGCGACACGTTTCAGATTAATTGAATACCAGGTTTTCTTTTCCGCCAGCTCTGCATGATGGTCAATTTACCTCGTTTCTTCATGCTGGCTACTGCATGTCAAGAACATCGGTGGTTTTGATAGAACCGAGTTGAATGGACATCTGAGAATTCTAACTTAATAGTTTATACCCTGAAGGCGACACGTACTGAATACATGTAGCGATGTAGAAATGTGGAAGATTATGAAATAGGTACTTTTTCTATTATAAACTTGACCACTGATTCCAACGAAGTATTCTTAATTCTAAAGTTGGATTAAACGGAAACGTATTGCCAGATGCACCACACGCTGACAGTAACTCTATCAAATGGCCATGGCATTTCAAGATCCTTTTTCCAAGTCACACTTGAGAAAAACTAATATTTTTATTTTTCGGTTAATATCAGTTAACACCGGTTACCGGTAAATAATTTACGGTTACGGTTACGGTTTTTGTAAATTTCAAATAACGGTTTCGTTCCTAAACGGTTTTTGGTTCCGGTTCCGGTTCCGGTTTGAGTCCCTGGTTTGTATCCTGCCTGGAACTGCGCGGTTCCAAGCTCGTTACAAACTGGTGCCCCAATTTGGGGTCCAGGCGGAACCGGTATTTTACATTCCGGCCTGTATCTGACATTTTAGTACAGGTGTTTTGACCAGACTTGTACACGTTACTGAAAAATAGTAAGAAATTACATTGACAATTACTCAAGGCTAAATTGTAATTTATTACAATTACAATTACCCTCCCATAACAGTAAGCGACCGTTACCCCCAAAGGTAATCCGTTACTTTCGTGGCGTTACTTTCAACAATATTTTCCTCAATTACGAAACAAAAGGATGAAAGTTATTAAAGTTCCTATTGTTGCCACCTGTTACATTTATTGACCTTGAGTATTTTGAGCAACAGCTGACTCTCGAAAGTCTCGTCAGACGTTTTGCGTTATTTCTTACTCAATATGTCGACTGCTACGCCGAACACCATTTGAATTGAGGCACTGGATGGGAGTGCCATATTGTGCCTCACGAATGTTTTTTGCTCTGCATTGAGCTTTTCCAGCGAAGCGATGGAAGTACTATTTACCTCGAAGATAGAGCAAAGCTTGGTCGTTGCAACCGTTGCCTGATATTCGAGTGTTTTAGTAGAGTTGGTAACAGTAAGGTAATAATTAAATATTAAATAAGGTTTGGCTCGATATTCTTCTTCCTTTGGTTCTGACCAGATCGAGCCTCTGTTGAGACGTTGGTGAATAAGAAAAAGTTTCCAGTGTTTAAATATAAGTAATCGAGAAAAAGGAAACAGGACACTCATAACAACAATTAATTAGAACGTTGGTTAAAAACAATGAAATGTAAACGCACGTTTGCCATGTGCACCTTTCTTGGTGCCGTTCAAAAACGCATGGAGCACAGACCGACTGCAGTTTACTCCGGTGTTCTCCAGAGAGACGACCCCTAATGCCACGGGCAGCGAGGGGCTGAGAACTAAGTAAAAGCCGCGCTCTGGCCCAACTCAAGAGTTTCACTCTCTTCTCAAGCCCAGAATATCAAGTCTACGTCAGCCACTATTATGTTTTACTTGTAAAAATATTTGCTTGAGATAAAATGCGTCCTGCTGGGGTGAGAACAGGAAGAAGAAAAAGGAAGACTATTACCATTTTCGTTAACAATTAAAATAGCGCAAAAAGACAAGGACAAGAAGTACACAGGACAAGCAGCGCTTGTCCTGTGTACTTCTTGTCCTTGTCTTTTTTGCGCTATTTTAATTGTTAACTAAGATGAACCAACTAGCCCAACAACGTACCCTACTATACCATTTTCGAAGTGCTCGCAAAATGCTGACTCACAAAAAGGCTGACTGAGATGCAGATAACCTGGCTGGAATTCACAAATAAAGTGGGCCAACCCTAAAAGTTGGACTACAAAAAAGTAAGCAGCTTTTAAAACAGGGTCAAATGAGGTGAAAGAAGCAGGAAAAATACATCCTGTTTTCTAAGAGAAGATGATTAGTGTGCATAGACAAACGAGGAAGCTAGTGGCAATAACACCTTCACATATTATCACATCTCTTTTAGTAAATTTTAGGATAGACGGAGCGTTGTGTCGTGAGATTATGAAAATGGTCCTAGTATCTATAACTGAGAAGTACACTGTTAATTATTCTCTGTGCACTTACCGCCTTGAGCTTCTCGAAGAGGCATACAATCATTTAGTGTCTTCCTCTTCCCGCCTTCCATCGCAAAGAAAACACAGACACTAAAAAAAGCGGATATAACTTGCCCCCCCCCTCCTTTTTTCTCTTTTCTTTGTAAAAATGTTTATTTGCATTTTTTGACATTGTTGTTAGGGTTTAAAATAAAATAAATTCAGGGGCTTGGTGTTGCGAAAAAAAAGGCTTTGCGGAACTGAAGAGTGCCAAGCCTCCCTTTGCGATGGTCAATTCGCGTGAAAGTGTCACTGCGCTAGACTTTACCAAAATAAAAACGACCTTTTCTTTAGAAAGGGGAGAGGAGGGCTGGTCCTGGAAAAAATGTAATGGATTACAAGGAATCTGTTACGTAAAAAATGTAAGAGAATTACTTTATAATCACTCTAGAAAATATGTAATTATTCAGTTACTAAATTACCGATAAATGTAAGCGGTTACAAGTAATTTTGTTACTTGTAATGGATTACGTACAAGTCTGGCCTTGACTCGCTTCGTCTTGATTGATGCTATGCAGAGAGGCAATAACTTTTCTTCTAGGAGCCGTTTTTGTGGATATTGTTTCGGCGACTGCGCCGAATTATTATTAGTTGTACCAATGCTTTTTAGTAAGAGATATCGTCCAGGAACTTCGAAACACTGTTTCCCGTATGAGAGACTCCCGAGGAGAAGATCAAATACTTGGAACCCTAATAAGTGCAGAGGTAGTCACCGGCCAAATTATTACCTTGGATATGTAGGCTATATTGCCGCGCGCGCAGCTGGCCAAGTAGGCAGTGCGCTCGTGGCCTAGCGGTTATCGTACCTGCCTCCCACTCGAAAAGCGAGGGTTCGATTCCTGGGAGCGACGTATCTTTTGTTTATCCCTGCATTTTAGTGTTCTGGCAAATTCGAGAGTCCGGGTGCTTGTTCGAGGTGCGAATCTTCTACGCGTTAAACTTTCTGCGCCGATTATTCCGGAAGCTCACGCGTGTACATAAGGGGCTTCTCGTAGCGAGCCAGACTCAGTTTTTCGCCCCAGCGTTCCACTCTGCTGTCTCGCCGGCCTCGACGCTCGCGACGCTTTGTTATTATTTTCTATTCCCATTTTGTTTTGGCACAAGTTCGCCACATTAAACGTTTCTTACGTCTTGTTTATTTATTGTTATTTTGGTCACCACCTGTGACATTCTGGTGGAGGTGCGGGTACCGCATGCCCGTGCAGCGCTCCCCTCCGACTTCCCGCAGTACAAGTCCAAAGCAAATCCCACGCAGACCCAAGGAAGACACCACCGAGACCCGAGCAAGCCGTCGCATCTAGGGACTGCCCCCGGAGTCTGGTCAACTGCCAGAACCACCGAAGAAAGCCTGGTCGACGATGAACAGCCAGTCGGCGCAGACCGAGACCACCGCACCCATCGTCTACCTACCCGCAGCCCAACGAACCCCGACGACCTTCCATGGCGAGGCCCACGAGGATGTGAAGGACTGGCTTCGACACTATGAATGAATGAATGAATGGGTTTTATTTAGACACTAGGTCTAGGGTAACAGGGCAAAAGGCAGATTAACTCTGCCTGACGTGGCCCTATCACCCGTTTACAATGCTCAGCAGGCAAAAAACAAAAACAATAAACATTAAAGAAGTACAACAAGATACAATAGCACATCAACCACAATCAACACAGCATATTTTGTACAGAGCTTATACAATCGTTGGTGAACTTAACACTTTGGAAATAAATGAAGCAGGTAATACAAGTCATACACAATGAAAATACAATCTAAAAGTATCTACTAAACGTGACATGACAGAAGGTACCGCTTTATACTAATCTTAAAGCTGTATTTTGATACACAATCTGAGATTATTTCTCTAACAGCCGGATGTTTATTTAAAAAATCAGGTATTAAGTATGATAATTGGTGATGTCCATAATTTGTCCTAGACCAAGGTATTCTATAGGAGCTGTGTCGAAGATTGTATCGTGTATTACTAGGAAGAAGTGCGTCAAAAAAACGGGTGGGGTCATTGATTATTTCGTTATAGATATACATTGAAAGTTTAAGAAGGAAGAGCTGACTAATGGTAAGAAAACTGTATTTAGAAAATATCTGTGCTGTGTGATCAGTCTACTGAAGGTTTTTTATACAACGTATCGCTTTTTTTTTTGCAAAAGAAACAACTTATCAATATTTGTTTTAGTTGTTGAACCCCAAACTAATAAACAGTTATGGAGATGAGGGTACACTAAAGTATAGTACAACTGACGTTTTAACCAGCATGGAACCAGCAATCTAATTTTGTATAAAATACCAATAGATCTTGAGATGCTTGCATGCATTTTATTTATATGAGGTGTCCAGCTTAGATTTTCTTCAAAAAGAACTCCTAAAAATTTATAAACGTTGACACGCTCGATCACAGAGTCTTGGAATTTTAAAAGAATTTCACAATCGTCAGGTTTACTTCATGGTTTAAAAATTACATGTTTTGTTTTCGTAACATTTAACTGAAGTTTATTAGAGTCAAACCAATCCGATAACTCGTTGAGCCACGCGTGAGCAGTAACTTCTAGATCACGTAAAGATGGACCAGAAAAAAATAATCTTGTATCGTCGGCATACAAAACTATTTCAAGAGTGTTTGGTATACGTACAATATCATTATTATAAATAATAAAAAACAGAGGACCTAAAATGGACCCCTGTGGAACCCCATGCGAAATTTGTTCTGGCTTGGACCGGTATCCATTAAAGCACGTGTATTGTGACCGACAAGATAAGTAACTACGTACCAAATCCAAGGCAACACCTCGAATTCCATAAAACGGTAGTTTATAGAACAATATATAATGTTTAATGGAATCGAACGCTTTTCTAAAGTCTAGAAATATTCCAGTGGTAAATAGTTTATTTTCAAAGTTATTGATCAATTTTTCTTCGATATTAAGTAGCGCCATTTCTGTTGACTTTTTTTCTTGAAACCCGTATTGCTGCATTACAAAAACATCTCTATCATTCAAAAACTTACTGAAGCGTTTTTTATCAGATGTTCTAATACTTTTGAAAACGAAGGAAGTACGGATATGGGCCTATAGTTATTAATATTGTGAAAAGAACCTCCTTTGTGCAAAACAGCAACTCTTGCAATTTTCATGCCAACTGGAAAAGTACCAGTTACTAATGCAATATTACATATATGCTGCAGAGGAGAACACAAAAGATCAGCGACAGCTATGATTGGTATGGCCTTGATATCATCTGCTCCGGCTGCTGTATTTATATTTAAAGATTTAAGGTTT
>JAZHYW010019214.1:0-14386 GCA_037355805.1 Ixodes ricinus | reverse complement strand
TTTGTTTACAAATAATAGTTAAGGTAAATCCCAATCAAGCCGGCTAAAACAAGAGACAATCTCAAATCACTATACATCTTGTTGGCTGTATTCAGCCAAAACAATCCAATCCGTGGCGCGTTCTTATTTGGCTGTCGTTCTCAGATTTTTCGGGCGTTCGTGGGCGCTTTGACCGTCTGTCGCCGAAAATTTAGGCCTTCACCTACGCCGCAACTGAGACGAACGCGAGCGAGCGTACTTCTGCGAGCAGCTGCTCTATTTAGATCTGGGCTGGAGCGACTTTTAAGCCTTGAGATACTTGTTTTCACGCGGCAGGTGTCCTGCCACGAACGAAATCCACTCGGAGCCACGGAGTAGCAATACGTTGCCATGCCAACGGTTACCGCGTGTCTTTAGGCTTAGGAACGACCAGAATCAGGGGCGAGCTTTAAAATGGGGCGAGCTCACGGCTCATCCCTTGTGACTTGAGCGAGAAACGCAAAGCGAAAGCCGGTTGCACTGAGTATGACTGAGCTGGTTGCACTGAGTATGCACCGAGCTGCGGGGTTAAAGCAAGTGCTTGACATATTTAGGTCCTGCGGGGATGGGTTGTCGTTCACGCATGAAGAGCCAGTGAACGGGCAATTACAGTTATTGGACCTCAGGCTAAGTCTTGAAAGAAATCACATATGCTGGACATATGAGCCACGATCTAAGGAGGGCATCCTTCCGTTCGAGCTCGGCCCATTCGAAACTTGTAAAAAGAGGAATTGCATCTAGTTGTCTCGAGGCGTCACTAAGATCATGTGCGCACACTGCTCAAGCGAGCTTCACGAGACAGGCAGCGAGGTTGCAGAAAGCGGGTATACCCGCAGAGAGTTCTGGTGGATGTAGCGGACACCCTAATAAAAGAGTTTACACGGAGGCAGCCCCGTGAAAGAGCAGCAGTGAGGCCGGTGGTAATCCCCTATGTACACTCACTAACCCACAATCTTAAAAAGGTTGCTGATAGGTACGATGTGCCTATTGTGTTCTCCGCACCAAACAAACGAAGCACCGCAACAGGTACACGGAATGTGCCACGGGCGTCATATACGAAATCCCCATGTCATGCGGATCATCGTACATTGGCCAAACGGGCAGATGTTTTAATGATCGCGCCCGCGAACATGCTGCGGCCACACGGGCTACCCCGTCGGGACACCTCGCCACGCACTGCAGCCGTTGCTCATGCACACCGTCATTTAGTGACACAAGGTTTTTGCCAGATACGCCGATCGGATATCGAGGGAGCTGCACGAGGCCTTTGGAAATAAAAGAAAAAGGCAAGGACTGCATTAGTGACACGTCTGTGTCACTATCGGCAAAAGAGCAACACTTTTTTACGAAGGGGGCTACACCGGATGTAGTATGACTGTGCATTATGACTGTGTTGTTTGCCATGAGCATATAAGAGAGTGGTTTTTTCCATAAACGCTTAGTTGCGAGTGCGCCTTGTTGTCGTCTCCTTTCTTGTTTCTTGTCCTTGTGTATTTTCGGCGCCCTGAAAGTTATCATGAACCAACTAGCCCTGATTGCCATTCTAATGCCGGTGTTGCACCTTTCTTTGGCAATGAAATTGGCTAATACTGCATCGACCATGACGAATTTGTTCCGAAAGGAGCAGAAAGGGCGCCGCCATGTTTGCCGACGCAACCCGGCTCCGCTATTTCTCGAATTCTTCGTTGGGGGCGAGCGCCAACCCAAAACCCCGAACGGAGTTTGCGATCCGCGCATGCGCAGTGGCGAGTCCCTATTTCTTTGGGGCCCCTAAGCTTTGGGGGACTTTATTCTAAAATCTCTCTATTGACGTCACACGTGACGCCACGAGGGTCACGAGTGAGGCGGGGGGAGAGAAGGAGGAGGGGAGGAGGAGGGCAGGGAGGACGGGAGGGGGAGAGGGAGGAGAGAAAGGGGAGATGAGGAGGAGAGAGTACGGAAGAGGAGGAGGGCATACACTCCTCTTCGCACCCTCCCCTCCTCAAGAGCTACGCTCTAATTCTGGATTACAGGGAATCGTAAACGTATTTCCTTTTTTATGACATTCACGGGAAGTCAGCGCTGGGCAAACAAAGGGCGTCATCGATACAGGCCAACGCGTTGTTCACAAACAAGCCCGCGTATGTAAACACACACGATATCGGGAGGGTGACTGCGCGTGCGCAGAAACCACATTTGCCAGAGGCGTCTCCGCATGCACCAATCCGACAGCAGCGCCACCGCAGCGTCGTGACGTCAGAGCCACTTGTTGCTCTATTGGCGACGAGAATTTTCGATGGCAGTTTGATACTTTAGACCTATGTTACGGATAAAAAAACAGGACGCGGGATGGCCAAAAAATATGATTTTCATGTAAGGCTCGTCAAATTATGAGGCGCTGGAGAAATGCAGCCTTCTGCGTCAAGTCCTTATTTCGAACTCTTTTGTTCGCCTTCCGCCCATTCAAAAGCATGCGGGAAGGGCCTTAGAAGGCACCTGATATCGCTGCGCCGCAGCGTTCTTCCGCAAGATAAAGTTCGTCTCCGTCCCTCGCCGTCACCATGGCAACGAACGCCGAACGCCGACGGCGATCGAGCACCGGCGGAGGCGGTTGATCTGACATACCGCGTTCGGCTTTGGCTACCAGACGGCGTTCGTAAAATGGCGTCAGCTGTTGCTGGCTTCACGCGGCGGTACCGTGCGTGCTTCCAGTCATTCGGTGTTCGTTGCCATGGTGACGGCGAGGAACGCAGACGAACTTTATCTTGCGGAAGAACGCCGCGGCGCAGCGATACCAGGTGCGTTCTAAGGCCCTTCCCGCATGCTTTTCAATGGGCGGAAGGCGAACAAAAAGAGTTCGAAATAAGGACTTAACGCAGAAGGCTGCATTTCTCCAGCGCCTCATAATTTGACGAGCCTTACACGAAAATCATATTTTTTTGGGCATCCCGCGTCCTGTTTTTTTATCCGTAAAATGGGTCTAAAATATCAAACTGCCGTTTCGATGGCACTCTTCTAAGGTTCCTGTCTCTGACGTCACGACCTAGACTATGCGGAAGCAAGTCGTCTGCTTCTTGGGCAGGAGTTGCTATGACCTCGGAACGACACCGAGCTTCGACTGGCTTTGATTGAAAGGATTGCGGGTAGACTTCAATGCTAGATGCCTTAATGCCTGCCAACTATTTTCTTCAATGAGCCAATCAGAGCTCGGCGTTCTGACATTATCGCAACCCCTCTGCAACAAGCAGACGAACGTTCGCTTCCCATTAGGAAAAACCCCGGTGCACGCCTAGTCATCATGTTCCTAAATCAACACCTCAGAGTTGAGAGTCTGAGGTTGCTCTTATTTCCGCCAATGAGACATTAACTAATCCTACTCATGGTGTGAGCATTTAGCCAATCGTGCCGATCAGAACCACACTTTTGGTTGCACCCGCCACGAACAAGTTTAGAACGACAGGTAGGTTTTTCAGCTGTCCCGCCTTCAGCACCAGTTTCCTACTTTCCACTACACCCTGGCGTTTCGCCAGCTTCGAGCGTGCACACGCAGTCAAAGCAAGGTCGAAGGGAACCAACGCATGCAGAAGGCGTCCAAAAAAGACAGTTATCATCGATGTCAGAGGTTGATCTACCCAGCGCCCAACCAGGTATGTATACGCGTCTCGCGCCACGAGAATTCTCATGGAGCTTCAGCGTGCCCGTCATATGTGGTGCCAGTCTTTTAGAACCGCCGCCAACACAACCGCATCCCCACGGTTCTAGAGCGTCGTAAATGTGATCCAAACATTTGACTATCAGCCTCCGCTACCAAAGAAGGCAATGTGGCGTTAGTAGACTGTAAAACTGCATGGACCGGGTGGTTTTGCACCCTATAGGTTATGGGTGCCTGCGCCACAAGGGTTTTCAAATCATCTGGTTGGCGGATCGGCAAGCTGCATGCATTTCGTTTAACCCACTATCGAATGCGAAATCGGTAACAGCCTCGCGATATTTGGCTTGTCGGAGGGGTTCATAAAATGTCACCTAGAAGGCGAGGCCTCCGCCTCCTCCCAACGTCCTGACTAGTTGATCTACGCGACACCGCCCAGGCTGCGTCAACATCAACGCCAGCGCGTGTTGCAGCGTCTCTCAACGGCCGACGCTAGCAGGAGGCGGCATTCCGACGACCCTCGCCAAGCTTCAGCATGTTTCCCGCTTACGGCGCGTCGGAGATCCACTAGCAACGACGTCATGCGCGAACCCGATCTTCTAGGCGGTACTGGCTCCTACCTGGAACGCTGAAGCGTCTCAGAGGAGGTGCAGACGTCCGCCAGCGCCAATGCCAGGGAGAAGGGATCCCTTGGACGCGCTGGGTTGCCGGAGGTTCTTCGCGACGACCTCATTGCGGACGCTGACTCGACTGCCGTGCAACAGGACCGCCTCGCAGACACAGATGGAAGGGAACGAGAGCGCGAGGAGAGTGCGCGAGACAACCTGCGCGCGCTGGCCGTCATTCTTCTTCAAACGGAAACGATTTATTCACACAGCCAGCAAAAATGTACCTTAATAGACCATTTGCTATATTACCCAAGTATCAAGGAGAATGCAGGGATTGGTGTTCCACGCGCCACACCCGCACGCCTTCCCGGTATAAAAGATTCGAAGTAAATAACCAAAATAAAGCGTTGACGAACGCGAACGCGTGCAATATGCAATTTGTTTTATGTATTTGCTTGAGAAAAGTTACTATTACTGAGGCCAGCACGTGCGGCGCGTGGAACACCAACCCCTGCATTCTCCTTGATGCTTGGGTAATATAGCAATAGGTCTATTAGGCGATGCAACACTTTTTGTACTTTCCGCAAATACAAACACCTTTGGAGCTAATCTCTCACGTAAATGACCTATAAAACACGCGTTCGTGTTTTATAGGTCATTTAAGAACACACAATGCTCGGGTCTAGTCTATGATCCGCGTTCAAATACCGTCACTGGGGGTACTATGCCGACATTGCGACTCCCGCGCTGCGACCTTGAGTTTTGCAAAAGAGTGATTGAAAGAAAACGCTCGCTCTTCTTGAAATTACACCGCAACAATGGAGTTTCTTGGTCAGTGGCGTTGCGTGCGAGTATGCTTGGGTCAGTGTCTTTAAGTTCGTGTAAAGTGAAACACATTCCAATTGAATATCGTGGAACCGCACCTTTAAAGTCACCTTTGCAATCGGCGAAGCATCTCTACTCTCTTGGGTCGCGAGCACTCATCACGCGCGGAGTATTGTGAACTGATTTGATGCTGGCCTTAAAGTTCCCTTAGCTGGGAGGTTGACGTAGCTTTGTGTATATCTTGTTGACGAATCTTGCTGGGCAGTTGGTTTTTAGAGGTCTCATTTTTATAAGATAGACTTATACGGCCCTAGAGGAAAACATTGAATATTGTTTGAGTTGGTTGAGACAGATCAGTAATTGTATCGAAAATCGATTATAATTCTGGTTCTCCGTTCGAGGCCTTATTGTCTTTTGGGCTAATGGTAATTCTTAGTGTACTTTCTTTATATAAATCTGGAGTTTTTATGAGTTCGTATTGTCGAGCGCCAAAAAACGAGTTAAGCAGGGATCTCACTGTCTCCTACATCATACAAAAGGCAGTCTGCAAACACGAGTCACCTCAATATCCATGTTTCGAATGCCGCGTGCCAAGTTTCTCCTTGAACTCATTGCCGTGTGGTATCCGAAGCACAGGCTTTGCTGTGACTCGCGTTCGAATCTGTATGCAGACTATCTTTTGTATGATGTTCGTATAAGCAGTGTGACTCCGGTTTTTCACTCACCTTGGTGCTATCTAGCTTTCGCACTCTTCATAATTTAAAGATCACGAAAATATATATATATATATATATATATATATATATATATATATATATATATATAATAGAAAGAGAGAGAAAGAGAAAGATTGAACTTTAGTTCTTAAAGCCTTTCGTCAGAGGCATCGTCATTCAGTCATCTTCTCCAGGACTTCGCATTTAAGATTCGTCAGTGCGGTCCACACGGTATACCCTGTGCCCCTCCGGGAGGCGATCCACTCCTCCCACGTGGACGGTCTAAAGGCACGGCCACATTGGCGTCGCGGAGGCCTGCGGCGCGACGGTCGGCGCTGCCGTTTGTCGACCGTAAACCGTTTTCGGCTTCAGCGGCACTATGTACTGCGCCGCAAAGCCAACAGCTCCTTGCACGGTTCAGAGCGCGCCGCTGCTCGCCGCAGAAGAGAGGAGCCAATGGGAGGTGGCGTAGATAGTGACGTCGCGATGCCATGGTAACACTGAAGCCGGTCCTCCGCCGCGCGTTTTTCACGTTCCGAAGGACGTGTTTCGTGTCGTCTGCTATCCCTATTTCCCCCCGATGCCTTCCGCAACGGAGCGGTTCCTTGAAACTGTGCGACTGTTTCCCTTTTTATATGACAAGACGCAGCCAGACTACCTAGATAATGAACCTAAGAACAACCGCTGGGAAATTATAGAAGAGGAATTCGGAATTACAAGTGAGTTTCTCCGTGACACTTGTTGCATGTCGTCTGTGTTGTGACGGATGTTGTGTTGATTTGTTGACACTTTCGAAAGTAGCCTTCATCTCTGGTGCGCCGGCGGCCGGGGCAGCAAAGCACTGACCTGTGCTTCGGTGTTTCGATAGAACCAACTCAACCGGACCCAAAACCTGCGCCTCCTTCCTTCAGAGCGCGGCGACGTCGCAAGATCAACGATCACGCTAGAATACCCACATTCACGCTGATTGATCACCAGGTCATCATGGACTCCTACCATGTAGGCAGCGAGTGCGGTTTCGATGCTGATATATGCGAAGGTGAGAGCCGAAACGGAAGAATCTAACAAAGAGCAGACGACGAAAGAGCGGAAATCCGACGGGAGGCGCGATCGCGAGATCCAGTGCTGTCACGTGACGCCCGCAAAACGGAGGCCAATGTGGACTCCTCGCGTTCGGACGCCGGACGGCGGTGCCGCCCGGCGGCGCCGGTCACGCTAGTGTGGTCAGGCCTTTAGGGGCTGGGGTAAGCGGGTGAGATATTTTAGCCTTTTGTCCTTTGTTTCCGGGCATTCCCAGAAGGCGTGCTTGTTGTTTGTATATGCACCGCAGTTTGTGCACGGGGTGTACCGGGTAAACCGTTTATGTAATGTTTGAAGTGTTCTGTAAGGAGTGTTCCTCCTGTCTGTGCCCTCCTGAAGCTAACTGATTGTTTGTTGCCTAGTAAGGACATTGGAGGGGTTGGTAAATTGGTGCTTTTATCTCGGAGTTGTTGGACTAAATCGGTTCTTTCCGAGTGTAGTTTTTTTTCTAAGTTTGTAGGCGTCGTAGGTGGATGGCCAAGGAATTGAAGGGCCCGTTTGATTGTTTCCCCGGTAGAGCTCACTTGCCTCTTTATTTCCGTCGATGCTTCGGTGGCCAGGCAACCTATGATGGTGACGTGGGGTGAGGGTTTCAATTTCGTTCGTGGCACGATACCAGCTAGCTTAATACAAGTAAATCAAGGCTTCAAAGTAGTTCCACCTCAGATCTAAATAGAGCAGCTGCTCGCAGAGTATGCTCGCTCGCGTTGGTCTCAGTTTCGGCATAGTTGAAGACCTAAATCTTCGGCGACAGACGGTCAAAGCACACACGAACGCCCAAAAAATTCGAGACCGAGCGCCAAATTAGAGCGCTACGGGTGGGATTGTTTTGGTTGAATACAACGTACAACATTTATATTGATTTTAGATTGTGTCTTGTGTTAATCGGCTTGATTAGGATTTACTTTAACTATTTTTTTAAACAAAAAGTAGTTGCTAAGCACATAAGTTTCATGTTTTCTTTATATCTTCCTTTTATGATTATTACGCTCGTTAGCCGCATTGGCGCTGCAAGCGGGAAACGTTAACGCGCTGCGCTGCGTTGCGAAACCTCTATTCTATGAGCCCTCGACACCAACCTTTTTAGCGTTGGAATCCCCCAATTTTTAGGGGAACCCAAACGTTGGGGCTCCCCATTCTAAAACTCTCTAATGTGTCCCTGGAGGATGGTTTGTGTGCGCTCCGGTGAGGTATTTTAGTGAATCTTCGGAGGGCACTTTGGATGACCGTGAGGATGTTAGTAGTGAGTTTTAGTAGATCGATTTCGAACGCCCGCTACCGCTACGGGCGCGCGCTTCAGAGCATGCATCGAAGTGGCAGCGCGAGCTCGCGCTACAAATAGCGCGGCCTGAAAACACGATCTACTATACTTCGTTTCAGCTTGTCCAGACGCAGCTGTGCTACGCGCAGCGGGCTTCAGCGTCCCTGCCAAGCACGCGCTCGTGCAGTACAGCACTGTTCAGGGCCACACGCTCGTGCTTGTAGCATCGGCTGCGTCTGGACAACGTCTGGACCCAAGCTGAAACGAAGTATAAGACTTTCTAATATTGCTGGCATTTTCGCTGTGGGTGATTGTGTTTATTATCGTGTGGGTCTCGAGGTCGGTCGCAGAAGGGGCATTGTGATACAAATGCTGCTTGTCATTTTCTGGTAAGTTTGTAATAGCTGGCATCAGTAAAGAATGCCGGTTCCGTTTTCGGCAGTGCTAATATGTACGATTACGTGAGCAGTGCCCTTACAGTCCGTCTATCTTGATGTGCTTCTCGGCTCATATTATTGGCATTGGGTTGCACTCTTATTCTGGGTATGGTGTCCCATGGGGGAGGAAGTTCACATGTTAAGGGCAGGTTGTATCTGTTGGATAGTTGGGGATTCCAGGATCTTCCTTTCCTGATTGGAGGTTTGTCGACGTTGTAGTTGGCCAAGTTGATGCATGTCTACCCTGTCGTCTAATTGGCTCAATATATTTGTTCGGTTTATTATCGTGATTGAGGTAAAGCGGGCAATACGAAAAGATAAATTGTTATTCAAGGAAATTAAGATATCATTGAGGGAGTATACAGATCAAGTACGTCGGTCAGTCGCTGAACCGTACTTCGCTAGTTCGTTTGAAGACTTCACACTTTACAGAGTGCAGACATATTTGCAGCCTCAATCCACCGTTTCAGAATGAACTTGTTCTACCTGTCGGAGACTTCCTAGGTAAGAAATAAAGAGCATTAAAGGGACAATGAAACGATTCTGAAATCATATTTCATCTACCGATCGTCGTAAAAGGTGTAAAAATAAACACAAAAATAGGGAGTCAAAAAGTTCTTCGCTACAGAACTTTCAAAAGAACACAAGACTCTTTTGCGCCTTCTTTCCTTCGAAAGCTCTCTGCCTTTTCACTGCGATGCATCCGCGGAACCGCAGCACGTCAGCCGAATCCACGTCGCCTATTGGGTAAGAGCCTGCCTCACCAGCACCGCGATCATAAACAATAGATTGCCGGCGAATGTTTCCCAAAAGCTTTGTTAAATATTATTCAGATCCACATTTTGTAGCATAATTAGAGATGTGAGAAATATTGCCAAATTTGATAATGCTGAGAGCCAAGCGCCATCTATCGTGTGGTAAACGAAGGCAGAAAAAGACCCCTTTTGCGCTTGCGCAGTAGGGCCGACAGCGTCGCTCAGTTACTTCGCCGCGGCGACAAACGAACGTTTATTTTTCTACGTGTTCTTCTCGCGCGTCCCGACTTTAAGCAGCAAAAAAAAAATAAATTAAAAAGTACTTGAAACAGATTACGACGAACAAGAACGCTGGATCCACAAACACCCGAGAAAAGCTACATTGGCGACGAATCCACCGACCCCGACCAAGCGAGCTCGGCAGGATATAGGCCTAGCAGGCACTCTGACTCGGTGCACCATTGCTTCAACGGTACTTGGCCGACCGGCTGGCGTGCTGAATGGAATATGCCCGCGCGACCCTTATGGACCCTTCCCGTATTATAGTTTGATCGCCGACCTCAATTTTAGATTAAGAGGTCAATCTCTTCCCCTTGTCATCTCCTTGTTTTCCGAGGCCGTGGTGACGAACACTGTCGTCGAAAAGGGACTCTCATCGATTCTATCTTCTTGTTTTTTGTGATATAGACCTCAAATAAACGCCATATGGATTACCTTCGTAACACGGTTTTTACACTTTGTTATTAGTATTCCATTTTTATTCTGACACGACTGCACGTCACTGTCGAGCTATAACAGTTCGTTGGACCTACGTGCAGTGCTGTTTCAACCTTCCTTTGCCGAGTGTCAGGTCAGTATCGAGCTGCAATTGTAAAATATCGGTCCCGAAGCGCTTGGCAACAGCGCGAATACAGCACATTCATCAAACGCGCGCGTCCGCTTCGATTATGAATAGGTTATTTACGTGGCTCTTGCTGACGCTGTTGTAGTTCAGACGTATCTTTTTTAACGTCGGCTTGCTCCTGCATCTCCGAGGCCGCGAAAAACACCACGGCAATTTGTTTCCATCTACGTCGCTTTGCAAACGACTGACACGGGCCGCCTTTTACCAACAATGACAGTTGGGTTGACTCCTGGAGTCTTCACCGGAAGACTGGTCGCACTTCCCAACAGGCATACCGGCGTACGGGACTATTCTCATGCTGTCGCTGTGGCGCAACCTATCTCATTGCATTTCGCTCAGCTGCGATGTGTCCATGGCTATCGCGGCGATGAGGGGCGCCGATTCAGAAAGTACGTCGGTGACATCAGCGCCATCAGTGCAGTAAAACCTACCGGCGCTCCCCCAACTCGCCGCCGCTAACGCTCCCATTCTCCTACAGCCGAGATAACTTCTGGTTCCTGAGCTTGAGTACGTTACGACTGTCAAAATTACGCCGCAACTTGTTTTGCGGTCAGTTGAAAAGAAAGAAAAAGTCGATATTTCATTATTTTTTTGCGTAGAAGTTAATGAACCGAGACGAAAACGGATGCCTGTTTGGTATTCAGTGAACGTTGAAGGTTTAATGTAAAAGTTATCTGGCAAAAGTAAAAAGGTGCTTTCATAATTATTTTCAGAAGGAAATAAAAAAAGCATTCTTTTGAACGAGCTTGGAGGCAAGAAGGTAAGTCACAATGGGGCAAAGAAGGGACATTGGGGAAACTCGATCTAGTTCAGCAGCTCAACGGAGCCAACATGGCCTATAGTCGGTGACAAGTTAAGAGTTCAGGGAAACTCCTCCGACCTCTTTGCACTTTAGCAGAGAAAAGCTGAAGAGCAGGTCGCCTCCTCTTCAGCGATCGCACTGCTGTTTTGACGTTCGTTAATGCTGTTCGGAAACCTAAACAAGAAAAGATTTTAACGAGTCACGTGGTTATTTTTGTTTCGTTCACGGCTCAAACTCTTTCGTCCCAATTTTTCCCGTATATTTAAACAGGTACGCCCACCACTTGCAGGCAGTAAATCTGGAAACAAAAAAGTCATCATCTTGGAAGTTTTAGGCTGAAGAATAAAAGGGACGACACAAACAGATTTCGAGACCTGTGTTGCCTCTTTTCTTTGTTCCTTACAAGGTGTTAAAAGTTCAGCAGCTCGCTGTGTCCTCTCTGTTATTTCTATACTTAAAAAGTTATGTAGACAACTGGCTGTGATGGGTCATTCTTCAAAGAAGGAGAGGGTCGAGTCCCTCCTTCTTTTCCACTGCGTTCGCGTTGCGCGTTCGTGTTGCGCTGCTGTTTCGATGCTTTGATACCAACCGGGGGGAAGGGTGTCTGGGATGTAACTTTTAGGGGTAGAGGTGGGCAATATCAGATAGTGTCTCATATTCACCAAACACGAGGGGGATTCCAAGCGTGAGAAGGCACAAAAACGCGACACTTCGGCGTGCCAAGGCATGTCCTTTGATCACGCCGCCTGACCGCGAGACCCGCGTTCAACAAATTGTGCCGTTTTTATTTATTTTTTTTGTGGCGTTGCGTTTTTGAAAAAAATATCCCCGGGTTTTTAAAAGCAACTACAACCGTGTACAAAAAGTTTAAAAAAAATCATTCAAGAATGACGGCGAACGAGCAGAAATATGTCTTTCACAACGCAGCCGCCCAGCCTTTGCAACGCACTCTTAGAAAAAAGGGTCTATATAGTCCTCCTTAAAAAAAGGAACGCTCTTGACACATAAGTTCCTTCAGAAAGGAGA
This sequence comes from Ixodes ricinus, assembly GCA_037355805.1. Taxonomy (NCBI): domain Eukaryota; kingdom Metazoa; phylum Arthropoda; class Arachnida; order Ixodida; family Ixodidae; genus Ixodes; species Ixodes ricinus. The sequence continues at coordinate 2,326 of JAZHYW010019214.1, read as the reverse complement.
AACTTTCGTCCCTGAAACCAGGGTAGCAAAGTTCCTCCGTCGCCTGCATTTCATTATGGCGGCCCTGAATCGAGCAAATCAAGCTGAATAAGGCTTAACGAGGACGCTACGTCTCTTGTACGGGGCGCGAGGAGCAGCAAATAAAAGCGTAACATGATCTTTCCGCGAACTATGTGTATTTCCGAAACCAGCTTATCTCCCCTCCCTCTCCCCCTTCCCCCCCCCCCAAAAAAAAAGACTTGCGTTTCCAAAGCATTTACTCAATCCTCTCGCCGTCAGCACTGCGATTGTTAAACGGAGACAAAGATACCCAGTTACTTCAAGCACTTTACGTCTTACCTTTGCTACTCCTCGAGCCACAATTCCTTTGACAACTGCACATCACGGAAGAGTTATAAATTATTCGCGAAAGCAAAACCGCTCTCAAAAAAGCAAATTCGAAGTAGCTGTGGCACGGTAACCAGAAATTATCGCGAAGTGTGGAATAAGGTTAACTCGCTTGCCACCAGATGGCAGGGTCAGTCAGAGTAATTGCAAGTATCTAGGCTAGGTGGCGCTAGGTACCGCACAATTCATGTTTTTCAAAATTATTTTTATTTGCTCACGCCACCATTGTGCTTCGGGCCCTTCGGGCACCTTTATTATGCTGTCGAGGCCAGTTATAAGGAAGTCAACGGGAATCGGAAATCGCTTCGCTATATCCGCTTCTTCGTAATATATAAACTCATAAAGATAACATTAAAAAAACTTTCAGCCTTTCCACTCTGATGAAGAAGAAAGAGCAGCGGAGCTGTAGGCGGTGGCTTTCCAGGCGAGCAGAGCCGGCGAGCGATCTGCTCTTCTTTCGCAAGGGAATCTGAAGCGCTGACACAGTGGAACTTTAGGCGACAGCGGCCTCGCGGCGGTTGCGGAACCACTTGCGCTGCTGCGCACATCGCCGCTCGTTCCATTCCCGCTCTTCTTCTGCCGAAGAAATGTTTCCGCCATCTATGAGCGACGGCAGACGCCCGTTGTCGGGTTGCCGAGGCTAGAAAGGTTTCCGTCATCTATGATCGACGGCGGCATGCAGAGTGTTGTGTCGCTCACGGGTGTCGACATATGTTTGGTAACGGACACGATCCTGGGGAAACTAAACCTTAACATCTCCGCTGTCAAAAAAAAAAAAAAGATAACATGGGTTGTCACGGGCACTTGTTTATCGAGCCTGCAGAAACCACTCGAGACTTCCCTGCACGCGTCCTGTGCTAGATTGGAGCCGCTTCTCGCCAACTGCGAGAAGCTCCGATCGAAAAAGATCCTGTTACGTACGGACAGTGTCGAAAGCTGCGACGGCCCCGAGGAGGACGCCGGCGGTGGACGGCATTCTTTACTATTATGCGTTCTCCGACGAGGATGGCACGCTTTTGATTCAAGGAGACTACCTTCGTCTTCCTCGTCAAGGTGATGGCGGTGTCGGGACTCTCCACCGTCGAGTGGCGATGATTCGCCGAATCGGAGCTTTAGCGAAGTAGACTTCCACGCAAGAGCGGCCTCACCAACCAGACGCCGACACGGATCACGAAGCAAACAAAGAAGCGCGCAAGGCATCGAGTTTGCGCACAAGCTGGTCTGTCGCCGGTATAGAGAGTATTAAGGTGGCGATGCAAGCGAGTTGGTTCATGACTTAGAAAATTGAAAACAGCGCGCAAAAAAGACGAAGACAACGAGGAGAAGTGCACAGGACAAGCGCTGACTATCAACTGAATTTTTATTAAAAACGGCTCAAACAAGAAAACACCACACAGCCAACCGACGCCGAAACAACCAATGGCGTATCGCTTACCATGCATCTATAAAATCGATCTCTTTTTTGTGCAGATAGACCGAAGGCTGGCTGACGCAGTGCCCCGCGCCAGCTTTTTCGATAGCATGCGCCTCCAGCACCTCTCTTTGCACTTTTGTGCGCCCCTGCCAATGCACTTCTCTCGTTGTCTTCCTCTTTTTGCGCGCTGTTTTCAATTTTCTAAGGTATAGAGAGCCTAGATTTAAGAGATGGGGAACTGCTTGATCGGGGTTATGTGGTTTGTGGGCCACATTTACAAAACGAGCTGCAGCATGCAAGGAGTCCAAACTCAAAAGCGTTCACCTCCTTCAAACGTGTCCGCCCCTCCGCCCAGTTCCCTCGCCACACTGGCCACGCGACAATCAAATAGAGGCGTACTTACTGCTCCCTTTCTTAAATGTAGGCTCTCTCCGTCATCTCCGCCGGTACGTTGTCGCTAGCGTTCCGAACGCCCCTATCGGCATGCCACGACGCCTTCTTTGTGTGCGATGCGGCAAATCCGTT